>ML815227.1:89391-99581 GCA_009831015.1 Picea engelmannii | reverse complement strand
GACCTTTGAACTGAGTTTGACTATTGCAATCGACAATACTACATCCTCATGAATAGCCATTGGTGAGCTCAAAAGATCATATTTTGCGGGCTGCTTAGTCTCCATGAAATGTTGATAGAACTCAAGTGAACATATGACAACAAGTAATGGTGGTGATAAATACATTATATAGTCCAAGTGACAGTGAACGCAACCATTATTGATTATTATCAGTGAATGTAACTGACTCATTGTCGTTATTTTAAAAAATATACGCCACCTAAAAACTCTCACTTATTTTATAATTAATAAATTGTTTTGTAGGGAAGACATGTGCGGGGGGGGGGTTCTTTTTGGGCCTGGAGGAAATAGAGTTTTGGACTACTTCTGGAATTTGAGGATGGAAACAAACAATAAAGTAGAGGTGTATGCCTTCCTTCAAGGGATACACTTGGAAAAACAAAGACACATACAAACTCTGAATGTAGTGGGCGATTCAAAGACAATAATAAGGGCAATGATATTAGGCTCCTCTCCTCATAACACGAGCTTAAGAAACCTAATTGCACAAATTCGCCTTCTCGTAGGACCCATGCACATCATCTGTTTCCACGTTCTCTGAATCAATAAGGAAGAAACAGATAAAATGGCCAATAAGGCCATTGGCAAGGCCCCGAGTCACTTGGGGGTCAATGGACACGACTGCTCAATCCCTTTTCCATGAGTTTAAGTCTCACTTAGAAACTTGATGCCCACGTTGTATGGGGGGTGACGCGTGGAAGGACATTGCATCACATGCTTTCTTGCGCAGGGTTTGGGACACGAGGACAAGGTCTTTTAACACCGATGAGAGATTGCGTAGCATGTGGGAAGTACAATCGTTCCATCATGAAGGAGGGAGGTGGTACTCCTCACACTGGTGTGATCGTGCGTCTCAGGAATGTGGATTCAGGTGCAGTGAAGGAGGATTCAAAAGGAACGGGTCGGATGAGGATGGTGAGCTCATCAGGCACCAATTCAAGTTCTTCGCCACCCTTCAAAATTTTCTGGCACAAGGGTTTTCAGCCAGATAAGGTACACTCCAAATCCTTATTTCAACACCTTTGTCCTTTCCCCTCGTATTTGAATCATCACAAGGCAACATCATGGAGGATTATGGAAGGTGGCACCTTAGAAAGATAATTAAATCTCAATGCCTCTCACATTTGTCCTGCACTTCTTTCGCTAGGTGGTCTGTATGGTTCCTCCCTGACTCTCTTCCCGAGATTTTTGAATTGTGATTTTACCTCTTTCTGGGTGGGTTCTCTAGATTAATCTGGCTTCATTTCTATCCCTCTGTTGCCCCTTGTCTTAACGCAACCCAAGTTTTTAGCCTCGTAGCCAGAACCACCCCCCTCTCCTCAGCTTCTGGAAGTAATTCCCCTCTGAAAGTAAATTTATTTCGATACAATGGTTGATAAGACACATATGTGCCTCATCTTTAAAGACAAAAGAATAAATAAATACTTTCATCCTCCTTTCGATCCAACTTCTGAAAGTAAATTCATTTTGATACAATTGTTGATAAGACACATATGTGCCTCATCTTTAAAGACAAAAGAATAAATAAATCCTAAAAGAATATGTGCCTCAATAAATAAATCCAAATCCTAAAAGAGAAGAGGAAAAAACAAGAATGAAATCTTCAAACGAGATTCCCTAGTCCATTACTTAGGCAAATGCCTTTATATAGTAAATACAAAAATCTGACTAAGTGAACATAACCCTTAACCAAAAGTGCATGGAGATTCTCAACATGCTTTATTAAATATTATATCTACTATTTCCTTAAGCTACACATCCTTATGGATAAATACGCCCATAAGCAAAGGAGTGTGTCCTCATGTGCCATTTCAATTTCTTCGAGTTTAAATCAAAGTCATCCTTGCTTTTCTACTGGTTTGGGAATGAAACCATATAAGAAAAATATATTTTTTGCAATCATTGAAGATGATATTGTCTGTCAAGAATGAGTTGTGAAGTGCAAAATATCATTATTATGGATTGTTGTAAGACTACTAGAGTGGTGAGGAAGGGTTATTTGAAAATGGAGAGTAGACTTGTTGTTGTTATTGAAAATGGAAGGGTAAAATATCGTGCTTATATCATGAGGGATGATGGATGGTCCATGTCATTGAAGGGATTGGAGATGTAATAAAAACTAGTTGAATCATATGAATTCAGAGAATGAAAAGAGTTGGCACACCATGTGAGTGAGTATCTCAACTGACTAAGTCCAAATCGATGACGAAGGGAAGGCATGATGCTGAGATTGTCGCATAGCATGGTATCAAATGTATGATGATGGCGTAGGTGTTGCTATGCCCATGGTTTGTTTAAGAGAGAGAGATTAATGCATTGACCTTTGAACTGCGTTTGACTATTGCAATCGACAATACTACATCCTCATGAATGGCCATTGGTGAGCTCAAAAGATCATATTTTGCAGGCTGCTTAGTCTCCATGAAATGTTGATAGAACTCAAGTGAACATATGACAACAACTAATGGTGGTGATAAATACATTATATAGTCCAAGTGACAGTGAACACAACCATTATTGATTATTATCAGTGAATGTAACTGACTCATTGTCGTTATTTTAAAAAATATACGCCACCTAAAATGACTTACCGATAACCCATAAAAAAAAAAACTCTCACTTATTTTATAATTAATAATTTTTTTTGTAGGGAANGGGTTCTTTTTGGGCCTGGAGGAAATAGAGTTTTGGACTACTTTTGGAATTTGAGGATGGAAACAAACAATAAAGCAGAGGCATATGCCCTCCTTCAAGGGATACACTTGGAAAAACAAAGCCACATACAAACTCTGAATGTAGTGGGCGATTCAAGGACAATAATAAGGGCAATGATATTAGGCTCCTCTCCTCATAACACGAGCTTAAGAAATCTAATTGCACAAATTCGCCTTCTCGTAGGACCCATGCACATCAAATGTTTCCATGTTCTCCGAATCAATAACGAAGAAGCAGATAAAATGGCCAATAAGGCCATTGACAAGGCCTCGGGTCACTTGGGGGTCAATGGACACGACTGCTCAGTCCCTTTGCCATGAGTTTAAGTCTCACTTAGAAACTCAAGGCCTACATTGTATGGGGGGTGACGTGTGGAAGGACATCACATCACATGCTCTCTTGCGTAGGGTTTGGGACATGAGGACAGGGTCTTTTAACGCCGATGAGAGATTGTGTAGCATATGGGAAGTGCAATCATTCCATCATGAGGGAGGGAGGTGGTACTCCTCACACTGGTATGATTGTGTGTTTCAGGGATGTGGATTCAGGCGCAGTGAAGGAGGATTCAAAAGGAATGGGTCAGATGAGGATGGTGAGCTCAGCAGGTGCCAATTCAATTTCTTCGCCACCCTTCGAAAGTTTCTGGCACACGGGTTTTCAGCTAGATAAGGTACACTCCAAATCCTTGTTTCAACACCTCTGTCCTTTCCCCTTGTATTTGAATCATCACAAGGCCTGCATCAACATCATGGCAGATTATGGAAGGTGGCACCTCAAAAAGATAATTAAATCTCAATGCCTCTTGCATTTGTCCTTCACTTCTTTCGCTAGGTGGTCTGTATGGTTCCTCCCTGACTCTCTTCCCGAGCTTTTTGAATTGTGATTTTACCTCTTTTTGGGTGGGTTCTCTAGATTAATCTAGCTTCATTTCTATCCCTATGTTTCCCCTTGTCTTAACGCATCCCAAGTTTTTATCCTTGCATCCAGAACCACCCCCCTCTCCTTGGCTTCTGGAAGTAATTCCCCTCCATAATTAAGGCGTTGCTTAGTCTGGTTCTTTCGAAGAAGCATGGACGCTAAGGAGAAAAAAGTTGGGCAAGGTCAACGAGATCTCGATTTCGTGTGCGCAAAATGTCAGAGGTTAAAAATTAAATATGGGGCCATCAACTCCATGGTCTCCTTTGAGATAAAAACCTTGTCTCAGCATCGATATCTCATCGGGTAGCTCCATGATGAAGTGTATGCTCAACATAGCCAAATTGAATACCTCCATTATCCTCTCGAACATTGCAAGAAAAATTAGAGGCAACCTTCCACCCCGACCAACAATGGAAACAAATCAAGAAATGTTTTAGAAGACTCAATGGGCCTGATCCTTGACCTCAATGAACCAGTTGAAGAAGAATGGGTCCAACAAAAAATTCAAGATGTCAAGCAAGAACTTGGTAGCTGATTTACATTCAAAATGAAACTGTAATGTTTTGTCTATCATTATGTATTAATGGTATTTTTTACCGACATTATACCTACCAGATTAGAAGTAGCATAAGCTTTTGGATAATCCTTAAGGAATCAAACATAATTTTTGTAATCGCTGAACTAGTCTTGAGATTTGGCGGTCCCTGGGGACCTTTAAATTTTTTTTTATTGTATCTCAATGGTCTTGACCACAGATTTTTAATGAAAAAATTCCCGAGTTTCTGTGAATTTATTTTATTTTATTTTGTAAGCTAGAATTTATATTACCTTCTAAGAACAAAAAAATAGTATAGTCAGGTTGTCCCTAAGCTTGGGCTGCCAACATAGGAAACCAACCCAAGCCCAATGCCAATTAAAATGAGCTACTACCTCTTGGGGTCAAAAAACTGTTTTTTTTTTTTATCTATAAACCCATACATATAGCTTGATTTAAAAAAAACAAAACATAAATGAAACATGCAATCAAGAAAAAAGAGCAGCATTCATCAGTTGGGATGGCTTGAATCCATGTTGCTCGATGAGTTGTCCTGAGTGTGCCGTTGAAGAGGATTGAGCCACTCCAGAATGAGGACAGGGCAGTTGGTGCTTTCTTGGGCCCACAGTTGCTGCCGAGGAGTGGAGCAAATATCAAGCAACATTAACCTTTTGATCGAGCATCCCCATTCTGTGTCATTGGTCTGTTTGTTCACTTCAAATATCAAAAATTAATTTTAAGTGGTCCTTTGTCGGGCTGATGGTATATGTTGCAACCTATGGAGTGTTGTCCATTGTAGTGGGCATAGATGGGGCATTGGATGGGGCCATTCCTAGGATAATAAGAACTTGTTCTTCATTCTTAATTGTAGGCTCACTCTATATTGGAGGATTCAAAACCCTTTAGAAACTTCATGATCTGGCTCATCCCCAAGTTCATACCACTCAACCATGCATCCCCATACCATGCCTTCATCTTGAATCTCTTGCAAGCACTGCTTGTCATCAAGGGGAGCAGATTGGCCATGAGAAACACCATTTATGGTCTTCATATTGTCGGATATGCTAACGCTATCACTAATTGAAGTTGAAGGATTGCCTCTCCCATATGAAAATCTTTGAAAGGTGCCCGAACCCCTACGCACATTTTCCCTCTTTCAAGGCATATAAAGAATAAGAGTGCACATTGCTAAGGAGAGGGAGTGTGGGATATTTGTTATATTCTTTGCACGACTATAATTAGTGTCTACGTTGCGTCGGGCACGCATGGGGGGTAAGAGGGGGGGCGTTAGGCCTCCCCCTCTTGGGGTTGCAGGGGGACAGAGCCCCCATGTGTGGGGTTTCGGAGGCAATGCCCCCGAAATGTTTTTTTTTCCTCGATTTTCATGTCCATTTTTGGGCGGTTTTTTGCCGATGGTTTCCTATTTCCGATTAAGGAATTAGGGTTGCTGACTAATCCAGTTCATTGAATTAGGGTTTTGGATGTTGTTGGCTCCTATATGTATATTGTATTGTAAACAATGTATGGTGTGAATGAATATAGAATATGTTGGTTTTCCCGGTTTGGGTTTCCAAGGGAAAAATCTATGTGTAATGTGTGTATTTTCCATTGTATCTTTTTTGTTCTTTTATTGAAAATATGTTTGCAGTAAAATATTGTACAAGGTTAAAATCTACAGGGAGATAGGTGACTACGTGAACAAAAGGAGGTAAGGAGTGAGAGGTTTCCAATTCAAACTTAGAGATGCATAACAATGTGAACCCCTAACCTCTGTCATGAGCAAATAAACATGACACTTCCTCCATGGCGAGTTGGCCATAATAATCACAGACAGAAGCAAAGCTTTACTCTAGTTCATAATAGTGGTACCCTGAACCTTTGCACTATCCCTCACACACCTTATGCTAATCATCGACTTAATAAGAAAAAAAAAACATTTAACTGTGGTGTCCTCCACCTGTCCCCATTAGAGCTTGGCTGCCATGTGTTGAAGTCATCCTTATCCAACTGTATTTTCATGTAGGCCGACATATCACCCCATCCGAAGGATTAATAAATTTATTTTATTATCTTACATAATACTAAATAAATATCGTTTAAACTATCGTTTAAAACTTTTCAAACTTTTTATAACCCTTTGGATTTACTTAGGTGCCTTGCTTTTGTTCATACATGACCTTACCTATGTATTTATTTATTTTGTCAAAATCATTTTAAAAATTCGTTACCTTTTCGTGCCTTTTTGTTAGTCCCTGTCGAAGGCGTAGAGGGACTATAGCGATCGATAAATCGTTGACTTTATATTAGTTTGTGGTTTGACTACAAATTTTTGCATTCTTTCTATTGTTTGAACTACAGAACTAAAAATATTATTTTTTATATAATAAAAAAACCCATATATGTCATGATCTCATTGGATAATAAATTTGAGGTCTTATTGCTAGCTTCGCTATTCCCAATGAATTATATGTTTCCATATCCAAAGTTTTTAACATCTACGATATTTTTGAATTTGTACTATTCATACTAAAATGTTTAGATATCCAAAGTTTATAGTGATTGACAATTCGTTGACTTTATATTAGTTTTTCGTTTGACTACATTTTTTGCATAATTTCTATTGTTAGAACTACAGAACAAAAAACATTATTTTTTATACAATTAGAAAAATCCATATATGTCATCATCTCGTTGGATAATAGATTTGAGGTCTTATTGCCAGCTTCGATATTCCCAATGATTTATATGTTGGCATATCCAAAGTTTTTATTATCTACGGTGTTTTTGAATTTGTACTATTCATATCAAAATGTTTGGATATCCAAAGTTTTGAGCATGGATAGTCAGTTTTCATATTACTTTGTCCTCTGAGTAATTTTTTTTAGCATAGTCTCGAGTGTTCGAACAATTGTTTTATTATTATTATTATTGTTGTTGTTATTTTTATTATTATTGTTATTTTATTATTTTTCTTTATTGTTGTGTGTTTCGAGATTCTTTTTCATTGTTGCGTACGTATTCTTAAATGTTTGCACAATGCGACGCCCTTCGACGGTTCTGATAGCCTTAAGTGTTTACCTAAGAGGCCTCACAACCTTAAATGTTTATTCTACAACTGTGTTACAGTACAATTTACTTCCATTTTTTGATACAGGGTTGTTTGTAGTGAATTTGGGCAATGTTGTTTTTCACTGACATTACTGCTTCACTGGTTGATGCTTTTTCGTTGGTTTGTTTGATGCTGGTTGTTGTTGTTTGATTCAACTTTGCAAAGTTGAGGTCCTGCAGCTGCAATTGGACCTCTTCGTGGTTGTTCACTGGTTTTTTGTTCTTCAACTTTGCAATTAGTTGGACCTGTTGTTGTGGTTTGCCATGGTTTTGTTGCTATTCCTTGTTTGCTGCTTGTTATTTGCAACTGGCAAGGAATATTTTTCAATACTAGGAGTCCATGCCTCCCAACCTTGTTGCAGAACATCTTTCTGTGTGGCTGCTACACCCATAATCTTTTCCTTGTTCTTGAATGTCAATGTTCTATACAGAACCCTCCTTTGTCGTAGCCTTGGTGACATATAAAAAATAAAACTCCTCCCCTAAAAACCATATGTTTGGAGCGTTTTTTCCCAATGTTCTCCTCATAGTATCTGTTCCTGGAAACCATACGTTTCATGCATTTTGCTTAGTCTGTTCCCTTCCAAATGTCTTGTTCCAATTTGAATGTTGATGCTTGTTGGCAGCCAACTCAATTTTTTTAATTTACCTTAAAAAATCTGCCTACACCCAATTTGTCTTCTAACGACAAATCATCGTCGCATTTTGCAACTAGACTTTTGTTTTATTTTTGCAAAAATTACAATTTGATTTCGATTCAGTTTTCACAACTGAAGGTGTGAAAACCCATCTATCGTTATTTGGACTGTCGTAATCTTTATTAATTCTCTGAAAGACACTTTACCATTGGCCTATCATATGACTGCAAAGGTTCTTTCAAACTATGTCCATTTCATTTTGATTTCGCAAGTCGATTTATAAGCCTTTAAGCATGAAAATTTATTGATTATATTTGGTCCTATAAGGGTTATAATTGATTTTGGTTTTATGTGCTTATTGCTATGAGCTTTTGACTTGATTGATTGTATGAGACCTTTTGTTGCAATGCTCTAATAAACTTTGAAACATTGACTATGCAACAAAGTGCATTGTTAATATTATGAGTTTGATTTAACATGGAATGGCACTAGTCTAAGTTTTACAAAGGCGCATTGGTTAATCTTTCGGATTTCAATTTTATGGTTTGAATCTTTGATTGGCTCATTGTTTTATTGGCTTGATTTTACATTGAACGACCATAGTTTCAAACTATACATCGACATATTGATATGATTGTCCATCGTTTAAAATTTGGGTTAGCCGAATTATGTTGAATGTGGTTATGATTGATTGAACAGGGTTGGTACTTTGCCATTAATGTTTTGCATGGCGGTGGTAGTCCCGCCACCTTCGCACGTATACAATTAATCCCTGCCTCTTTGAGTGTTGCATCTGTTAGCCGTGAGCATTTTCGACCCTGTGTATCATTTTTGATTCAAACCCTGCCATGCTCAGAAGCTATGGCTTCGGTTGTGAGGACCGAGCCCAACGGGTGCCAAGCTCTGCTGATGTTTGATGGTGCTTATAGCGACCTGGAAAAATATGGATGGCTCCAGTTCGTAAGGAAATTTGATGGGTATAACCTCGCTGTGGCTCGGCAATTTGCGTTATCATTCGATGGCTGCCGAGCCAAAGTAGGTGATGTGCAACTTGAAATCACTGAAGAATTTCTTAGCTCGGTAACTAGCCTACCTGTTACGGGACATAAGTGGTCGAAAAGCTACAAGGTGGATAATGTCCCATGGACATTGTTATTTCAGTCTCGAGCGGTGAACTCCTGTGACAGGGGCCTGCCTGCGAAAATGTTAAAACCTCGCTGGTATGATCTCTTAATGGTAATCAAGCAATTTGTTGCGAGGGCAGGTACGGGTTTGTTTTTCTGTTTCACCTTCGTTTATTGATGGTTTTTATGGGTTTCGAACTTATCATGCCCCACTATCTACACAAAAGTTTGTTCAAGATGGCCAAGCGGTACAAACGCAGCCAGGCTGATACCAGCCTCTTTCATTTGGGATTGATTAAAATGTGTATGGTATACGAGTTGGGATTACGTTGGGACTGTTGGGTTGATTTTCTTATTCGTAATGGTTTTCAAGAGACCAACCCACCACAGCTTGATAAGCCTATGATGATCGAGAGCAAGCCTACCCCTGTACCCTACAGTGTTTTTCTACCCAAACCTCTACCCGATCCCCCTACGAGCCTGCCCATGTCTGTGACCAAACAGGTTGAAATTGCTAAGCCTACAGTCAATCGGCCTAAAGCTAAAGCTAATGCTAATGCCAAAGGAAAGAAAAACTCTCGCTTAATCTCTTGCATGGCGAGAAATAGGCCTAAACCCCTTCCAATTCTGACCCTATCGTGGTTAGCGAAGACTCTGATTCTGAAATCGAACGATTTCTCGCCAACGAGTATCCTTACTCATAGGGTTTATGTGACAACCCTGCGCATGATTTCGTCAAGAATTTGCCACCTTGTCTGCGGGATAATCCTAAGTTTCCTGGCATTGAACTTCCTCAAGGAACCCTCGGTGAATCATCAAAAAACCCCGGTACCCCGTGCGATCAGTGTGGGTTATGGTTGGAGAGATATTACACCGATGTGCCGATGTTGCAAACCAGAATCCGTGATTTAGAAAATCAAGTGGCTAAGCTCACTGGTCATGAGGCAATGGTGCAACCCTCCGACAAAAAGCAATGAACCACTGGTTCGATCCTGTTCAGGAATGTCGAGTCAGCCACGGCTATTGTCAATTCGAAAATGGCATAATCTCAGCGGTCTAGCTGGTATAACCCTTGCTCATTTATATGGCACA
>ML815227.1:54045-83449 GCA_009831015.1 Picea engelmannii | reverse complement strand
AGGGTTGGTACTTTGCCATTAATGTTTTGCATGGCGGTGGTAGTCCCGCCACCTTCGCACGCATACCATTAATCCCTGCCTCTTTGAGTGTTGCAGCTGTTAGACGTGAGCATTTTCGACCCTGTGTATCATTTTTGATTCAAACCCTGCCATGCTTAGAAGCTATGGCTCCGGTTGTGAGGATTGAAGATTGAAGATTCGAAAATAGTTTCCTATTAAACTTGCATGTGCACGTACAATCTTGTTGGCCCTTGACCAAGTTTTGAGGATCCTTGGTCATCTTTGACCTATTTTGGGACTTTGATAGGTTGTCGAAGGTGGAGTGCAAGTCGAAGCAGAGATCGCAGGATCTCGACCCCTTTTTTAGGGATTTTTGCATTTTGGGCTTATGTAACGGGTATGGGGATGTTGGCCCATGGGTTTTACCCATGTTTAGGCCCATTTTTTAATGTATAAATATAAATCTAGGAAATGTAAGTAAGGGGTGTACGTGATGCTATGTTCAAAGGCGCAAGTGTGTGATAACAAGTGCTAAGTGCAAGTGATAGTTGTACATGCTTTGTGCATGTTGTGTGAGACTTTCAAGGCTAAGTGAAAGTGACTATAAGAAATTGAGTAGAAGTTTTGTGCTGTAACCTAGCTCGGGGAAGGAGGATCTGGTGAAGTGTGCACAGATCTGTTGTCCTATGCAGAGTAGGATCTTGTGGCTCTGTGCATGTAGAAGATTGATAGAAGATAATAAAAGAGAAGAATAGTTGGTGGACGTAGCCCTAGGCTAGGGGTGAACCATGTATATGCTGCGTTATGGTTGCTTTGTGCATTGTGATTGTTTATTGTTCATATGATTAATGCAATAATGTATGTTTAGATGCATTTGATATAGTATCTTAGTGCTTAGTAATGTCAATGAATGATAGATATGATCTATTCCCTTATGCTAAGTGCGTCTATATATTATATTTGGTTGAATACTGCACTGCTCTGTAATTAGGGTTTTCTCTGCGAAGTGAATACTGTGAACTATAACTACTAAGTGCTCTGTTAAGGTGTTGTAATCACAGATCGGTGTCCCAACTAAGGTTGCAGACATATGAGTCATGCAACCACCCCTGCCTCTACCTCGGGTGAGACTTCATCTGCTTCGTAGGTGTTGCCGAAAGGGCTAGTAGTTAGGGTTTTGTTGGTGCGTTGAACCCTGGGTCTGCCCCTGTGCCAACAAATGGTTCCGTTGTCGGGACCTGAAACTATGATTGTTGGGAATTGAAGAAAAGAAAGCTCTGTGCGTAGATCTGTTTCTTTATTGAACAGTAGTCTACTTAATTTGTGAAGCTCTGTGCTAAGAAGAAAAGTTAGATTTGAAGAAAAGAGGTAAGATCTTAAATCTTTGTGCTTTGTTAAATGTTAGAATAGTGAAAAGTTTTGATTGAAAAAGGTAAGATAAGTGGAAATTTTTATTTCAAAAGTATGGATATAGGCATGTTTGATAAATTTTGTCCTAGCCTGAAAACTAGGGCACAACTAGAATAAAGAAGATTTGATATGAGTAGATCCAATAGAAATGATGAAATTTATGTTATTCCTATGCATAAAAAGAATGTTTGGGCTAACAAATGGATGCATGATCCTAGAAAGAATTTTTTTGCAGGTTAGTTACTGTGACCCTAGTGCACAGTACAAGAAAGGTTGGGGATAGTTCAAAAGAAAGAGAGGATTAACTCTTTTCTATAGTTGCAGAATATCGAGACATCTTGCTAAGGAATGCCCTGGTAGAGGTCCTATTTGTCTTTGTTGTAAATATATGGACCATGAAGTTTTGGATTTCCCTAGAATGATTGCTAAGGGTGAAAGAATGAATATGAGACAAGAAAACCCTGAGGAAGATCAAGAAACTAAGACCATGGCAGAACCCTAGAAAGAATCAAAGAATGTTTTGCTACAAATTAAAGACACCTTAAATGGTCACATAAATATCAACTTATCAGAGATCTTCAAAGAAAAAAAATTCATAGAAACAAGAATAGGAGACTTCGACATTGACCGTGTTTTGGATGAGGAAACATAGGTGAATATCATGACAGAAAGAACATGGGAAATTTTGGGAAAGCTTGCTATGATTCCTTCATTAGGAGGAATAGGATTATTTAGAGGAAAGTTGATAACCCTAAGTGGAAGAATCACCTATATATCTATGAGTTCTCATGGAACTATGATAGAGGAATCTTTTGAGGTTGTTAAATTTATTGAGAACAACGACCCATTTGCTATATTACTAGGAAAAACTTGGATTGAGAAAGATCAGGCCAGAAGCA
Organism: Picea engelmannii; assembly: GCA_009831015.1. Taxonomy (NCBI): domain Eukaryota; kingdom Viridiplantae; phylum Streptophyta; class Pinopsida; order Pinales; family Pinaceae; genus Picea; species Picea engelmannii. Next base: position 81,140 of record ML815227.1, on the reverse strand, counting down.
AAGAAGAGGAAGTCTTAAAACAGAAGAAGAAAGAATTAAAAGATTTCATGATTATGAGGATAATGCACTTGATTGAAGAACATGAGAACATATCAAAGCTGTTTAGAACAAAAAAATTGGATGTTGAAGTTGAAAGAACACAAGAAGACTCACAGAAGAGTGGAGCACCTACCCCAGATAGAGAAGAAGTATTTCCCTTGAACCCTATGAAATAATCTCAATAGCGCGAAGTTATTATGCCAAAATGATATAATAATCAGAATGGAAAGAAGAATACTGAGAAGAAGATTACAGGGAAGAAGGTTGGAAAGCTCAGTAAGAAGAGAGCAAAGGTAGAAAAGTTGCAAAATGTTCCAGAAGGGACTTCACAAAAAGAAGGTTTACAAAACTGGAACTTTGCTGAGATATCAAAACAACACAACCTAGGACTTCACCACGACGAAGAAATATATCCATTGAAAGCATTATAACCGTTATCCCGACGCCCCAAATGGCTAGAATAGAAGTTACGACTGGAAAGCTCGCCATTAGACCATTGGGACTGCGCCGAAACGGACATAACCACATTGATGAAGGCCTCTCATCCGTTGGAGAGATCTGTTACACTGTTGTCTACTTATTCCGTTGACTATTGCACCAAGAACACTTTTGCAAATTGTATCCAAACCCACTCATTGCTACCGCACTGTGTTTATTGAGATTGAAATATGTTCTATTGCTTTGAGCACTCATTCATCCACCTGAGTTATCTGATCTAAGTGTGCATGTCAGACGAGCTTAGCGCCATAGAGAAAGTCATCGAAAAAGTTCTAATCGATCTAATGGTCGAGAAAGTAATGTCCACCTGTGTTCAAGCCTTGTCAACGAGAGGAGTGCAAGCATCCCCGTCGACTGCTCGCGGATTTGGACCATCCCGAGCTGCAACAGAGAAGAGAACCAAGCATCGAGATGACTTGGTGAATGTGAAGTTAATCCCGACCATCCTGCCCAACTACATCCCACCCTTGGCTGGCGCGGTGAGTTGTGACAGTGCCCCTAGGGATTTAGATTACACCCTAGTTACTGTGTACCTCCTAAAGGGGATACATGCAGTTAGAATGCAACAGGTTAAGATCACGACATTAAAATTCAAAAACTTCAACCTAGGGGATCGCAAGAACTACAACATGCTCGCTCCTTACAAGTATTTGACTAGGATGAAGGGGAAGAATAAAAAATAATCCCCCAACCATGGACTATGAACCTCGCGCAATCCACCCTCTTGAATGTGATGAAGATTCCACACTTTGGAAGGCACCAAAAGGTTAATGCGAGTGTTAAGATCCTACTATCATGTTACCATGGCGGCTATCTATGGCTAGACGGACGCATCACAGTCGATCCGACACTGATCCATAGGATTACTGGATTGAGAATGTAGGGACCTGAACCACAAAACTTCTACCCAAGGAAGGCTACAGATAGCGCATTGGCACAAAGGATCAAAGACACATATGGCGATGTAGAAAAAGGGACACAAGGCTACAAGGTAGCTTCCATCCAGAATGGAACAGTGCGCTTGGCTTGCCAGTTGATCGCAGGAAATCTCGTGAGAAAGAACATTACACAGGTCACAGGATTCATTATTGACCTTGCCAGGAAATGTGTAGAAGGACTCTAGATGAATTGGGCAAAGTACTTAGTCAACCAACTCGAATTGGATTGCCGCGAAGCTTAGGATCATGGCTATGAGTTCCATTTTAGTTGGCTGCTGATCCTCATAAAGTTTACTACTTGGGAGATGCCGAAAGGTGCGACCTTCCTGGACATTGAGCCATTTGATCCTCTCACTGCGAAATTCACCACGCTCTGGTACTCGAGTGATATGGGAAAACAATGGCAATCGAATGCAGTATTTCACATATACTATCTCCAGTTGAAGAGGGATATTGAGGCTATCCCTCGCATGATGTCAAACACCCTGCACCGGTTCAGACCTCTCATGAAGTTCCACATAGATCAACACTTAATTTATATCATTGCGTGCGCAGACGAGCATAAAGAAGAACTTCAACCATACTGTAAGCTCACAGAGGAGGACCTCAACGAGATAACTAAGGATTGGTTAACATACCTCCTTATCCATGTTGACCTTGCAGAAATGTCTGATCTCGAGCTACTTGGCATCTTAGAGGCCACTCATGAAGAACACGATACACGTAGAACCAATAGAAGGAAGAAGATTGAAGAGGTACAAAACATGAGTAGTGCATCAGAAGAAACCGCTTCAGAATCACTGGGACAGGGAGGTGATGACGAAGTAGATAGATAAGAGACCAATGGAAAAGAAGATCATCAGAAGCAAGGTGAAGTACCACCACCTAGGGATCCTGTTGATGAGGCTGATCCCTCGAAGAAAAGAAAGGTTTCCCCCACGAAACCTACCTCACGGAAGAAGTCAAGAGAGAGAAAAACCACGATGCAAACTGTGCTCACGGTCGATGACTTTGACTTCATCATCATAGTTGTAGCAGATGCCTCGTAGGACATCTTGCAGAAACATGAAGCCAAGCAGGAGGACATGTACGACAAAATTGAGGTTGAACTTAGAGGGGTACATCAAGCCCTTCAATCCGGCCACGCAGTATCTACTGCACCCCCACCATAAGAAGCACCAGAGTTGGGAGATGAGCCTACCCAACTCCACAGACTAGCTGATGCGACCAAATCTTGACTTCATCGCACACAGGAAGAAACAAAACATGCCACAAAGGCCCTAAAGCAAGTGAAAAAAGTAGTCATAGAGAAACGTCGAGCTGTGAAGCAGGAGAAAGTTGCTCTCCAAACAAAGTTTGAAGAGGAGAAAGCACAAATCCAACAGGAGAAAGAGAAGTTGTTCGCAGAGAAGCTCAGAGTGAAAGAAGCAGTCAGCAGAGCACTTCACTCAGTGACAGGCTTAGAGAAAAAAGCGGAAGAACCAGTAGAGCATCAAGTAGCACAACTTGCGGAAGCTATCCAACAACGTCAACAGAAAATCATAGATCTAAAGTTATGAACAGTGCCCAACACTCCGCAGGATGTACGAGATCAAAGAGAAGCAACTGCTCGAAGCGTTGTTGAGAGAATCAAGGCCCTCACCATGGAATGTAAACATCTAAGTGATCGTAGTGCCCAGACTTATTAGCGGCTCACTGAGGATCCTGAATTAAAGGCACTGGAGTCATAGCTCCAGGAGGCAAAGAAGCAAGCAGAAACAATACAGGTGCAGTTGAAGCCCTTGTCAGAAGTCGAGAGGATGAAGTGATCCCAAGAACAACACACTTCTTAACAACAGTTTCACACCATTTAGAGAAAAGTCATGGAAGTGACTCAGAGGCTCCAACCAATCCAGGATGAGGCTTGCCAACTATTCACAGAGATTGAAGGCTGAGGAGCATAATTGGAACAAGTCATCACTGTAGTTGAACAACTCTTAGAGGGACCTGTTAACAAAGAAACTATCCAAGAGTTCATCGAGCAAGAGGCCTTGGTGCAACACTAGGTCAAAGAAGCTCGATGATTTTGAAGCAGAGCTACTGAGATCAGAGTGACTTGGGATGAGTCACAGGTGAGTGTTGGGGGATTGTTGGCCCTTGACCAAGTTTTGAGGATCCTTGGTCATGTTTGACCTATTTTGGGACTTCGACAGGATGTCAAAGGTGGAGCACAAGTCAAAGCAGAGATCGCGGGATCTTGACCCCTTGTTTAGGGATTTTTTAGGTTTTGGGATTATGTAACGAGTATGGGGATGTTGGCCCATGGGTTTTACCCATGTTTAGGCCCATTTTGTAATGTATAAGTAGAATTCTAGGCGATGTAGGTAAGGGGTGTATGTGATGCTAAGTGAAAAGGTGCAAGTGTGTGATACCAAGTGCTAAGTGCAAGTGATAGTTGTACATGCTTTGTACATGTTGTGTGAGACTTGCAAGGCTAAGTGCAAGTGACTGTAAGAAATTGAGTAGATGCTTTGTACTGTGACCTATCTTGGGGAAGGAGGATTTGGCAAGGTGCGGGCATATCTCCTGTCTTATGTGGAGCAGGATCTTGTGGCTCTGTGCATGTAGAAGATTGACAGAAGATAATAAAAGAGAAGAAGAGTTGGTGGACGTAGCCCCAAGATGGGGGTGAACCACATATATGTTGCATTATGGTTGCTTTGTGCATTGTGATTGTTTATTGTTCATATGATTAATGCAATAATGTATGTTTAGATGCATTTGATATAGTATCTTAGAGATTAGTAATGTGAATGAATGATAGATCTGATCTATTCCCTTATGCTAAGTGCATCTATATGTTAGATCTAGTTGAATACTACGCTACTATGTAATTAGGGTTTTCTCTATGAAGTGAATACTGTGAACTATAACTGCTAAGTGCTATATTAGGGTGTTGTAATAATAGATCGGTGTCCTAGCTAAGGTTGCAGACATCTGATTCTTGCAACCACCCCTGCCTCTACCTCGGGTGAGACTTCATCTTCTTCACAGGTGTTGTTGAAAGGGCCGATATTTAGGGTTTTGTTGGTGTGTTGTTGTAGAGTTTAACCCTGGGTCTACCCCTATGCCAACAAGTCCACAGATCACAAGGACTAACACTTGATAGTGTTGCATTTGAGCCTGATGGAATTCTAATACATGGACTTGTATACACAACACTGTCCCATGTTAGAAGTATAGACTCGTATTTACTAAGTCCTCTTACAAAAGATAACTTTAAATTCAAACACAAAGTTGATATTGAGATGCAACGCCTCAGGACTACCGCAAAGTGGCATCTGCAGTATGATTACCAATCCATACAAACAAAATATCTGTATCATTTCTCTCACTTAACACACACAACTTACATGCACATATGGATCATATACTCAATAACTATGACACAATGCAATCCAATGTTCTGTGCTTACAAGAAACATACATGGCATTATGCATGCAAAACAAACAATTTCCAAATCACAATTGCATATCGAGTTACATTACACATGGTGTGATGATATTGGTGAAAAAACATGTAACAATTTTGGAGCATATACATTTCAAAGAAAACAATGTTGAGATGGTGTTTGCAAAAGTATTTTTCAATGGATCAACAATTGCAATACTAAATCTCTATGCTTCTCCCCATGCAACATTCTCTAACATACTAAATGTTCTTTCCAATGCATTGGAGCATTTGCATCTGAATGAAACCATTGTCATTGTAGGAGACTTCAATATTGACATGCCACAAAATAATGCCAGAACAAAAGAATTGGAAAACTACATGTGCAAATACAGTTTCTGCTTTCTTTTGAACAACAAAAGGCATGTACAAAACACACTTATTGACCATGTATGGTTGAATGTGCCCATTTCTCAGTACAATGTCTTTATCTTAGACAAATACTAGTCTGATCACGATACAATTGGTATTGCACTTGAATTATGGGTGATACATCAAACATATTGCAAAATCATATTTATATGTTTCAAAGCATATATGTTTAGCTTGTTGTAGAAAACCAAGTTATCCAACTTCTTAGTTTTGCCTGGTTTGTACACATACTGGACTGATCACGATACAATTTGTATTGCACTTGAATTATGAAATACACATCGAACATATTGCAAAATCATATTTCTATGTTTCAAAGCATATCTGTTTATCTTGTTGCAGAAAACCACGCTATCCAACTACTTAGTTTTCCCTGCTTTGTAATTGATTTTGGCCACAGACTTTTTTTACACAAATTTTATATATACACAAACATGGATGAACAAAAAAAACAAAAAACAAAAACAATACATTCTTCTAACACTATCTATTACTCTATTCCTTTTATTCTATTTTATTTACTTTATGTACATATTCCTTGCTTTTTTCTTTACATGTCAACTTATGTTCATGTTCACTTTGTTTTATGCTTTTTTTCATAGAAACAAATTGGAAAACTGGACATGACAAAGAAATGTTAACCAAAAGTTTAGAAGAGTCCATGCAAAGGTGCATATTTCTACTCGTGTTCCATATCCAATTGTTTTTCATTGACTTTGTCTATATTTGTTACACTAATTTGCAGCTCTGTTATTTTTTTCCTTGGATACTCCATATCTTCTTGTATATTGACTTGTCTTTATGTCATTTCTATTTTCTATGCCGTTGTATTCAAATAAATAAATTTTTACTCAATATTTTTTCCATGTGTTCCTATGTAGCAACTTGCTTTGATGTCCATTGTATTCTCTGTATTGCTACATTGAAACAAGAACACAGTAATTGGGCGCAAGGATGGAGTACAATGTTCCACAACAAATCTAGTGCGTATGCCTGAGACTAAGAGGTATGCTTACAAAAAAACTCTGATCTGCATACGTTGTCCAATTTGTCCAACTATATGTTTTTCCCAAAGTTGATGTGTTTCTATTGCTTGATAATTATCACACTAAGTGTTGATCTGTGAGCCATAGATTTCTTTGCTTCCTTTTTTTTTCCTCTTCGATAATTATTCATTCTCCCTTTTCTTCTTCCCCTCTATTATCCGTTTATGGTTCTATACTTAGTCCCATGTCCATGCTTGCGGGTTCCCAAGATGGCGGAGTGACAATTTCCATGTCCATCTATATCTTTACATCATGACTCTAACTAACCGTCGTTCGTTTTAATACTTGGAAAATTTTATGGTCACAGGTTCCTGCTTAAGTGCCATCGAACTCTCATGCCTCGTGTTCGCGGTAACATCTTGCACCTGAAACTTTGGTTATCTACAATTTGACCCCTGACTCATACCCCCAGGCCTCACTTTACCTACAATGAATCCGTTTGAATGCTTGCATATAAATGTGCCAAGTCATATATTTTGTCTATTTCTTGTTGAGATAGATATAAACATCTCTTTTATCTTCAACCAGGGTCTGTTGAGCTTCAACTATATTCCATGGCTGAAAATATTTTTCCCATAGTCAATGTGTTTATATAGCTTGATAATTATCAGAATAATTGTTCTTGTGTCATGAATACAATACTTTGCTCCCTTTATTTTTCCTATTCTATCCTTACTCGTTCTTCGCTTTTCTTCTTTCCTTGTATTATCCGTTTCTGATTCTATGCTTAGTCACATATTTATGCTCGCGGATTCTCTAGGTGGCAGAGTGAGAAATTCTACATCTGTCTATATATCCACATCACGCGTCTGATCGACCGTAGTCCGTTTCCACACTTAGCCAATTTTATGGCCGCAGGTTCCCTTGAAGCCATTATCAAATTTCCATGCCCTGTGTTCGGATATACATCTTGCACACAAAACTCTGAATATCTACAATTCGATCCTGGGCTCCTCGAACTCGCAAGCCTCACTCTACCTATGATAACTTCGTCTGACCATCCCACCTTTCCATACTTAAGATCAAGTGTTGTTCTGTGACGCTTAAAGTTCTTTACTCCCTTTTTTTTCTCTTTTATACTTGCCACTTTTTCCCTTTTCTTCTTCCCCTCTATTATCCATTTCTGCTTCTATACATAGTCACATGTCTATGCTTGCGGGTTCCTGGGGTTGTGGACTCAAAAATTAAATATCCATCTATATATTCACATCACGAATCTGACCGACTGCTATTCGTTTCCATACTCAGCCAATTTTATTCCCGTCGGTTCCCAGCTAGGCCCTATGGAACTCCCATGCCCCATAGTCGATGTATTTCTATCTCTTGATAGTTATCAGACAGTGTTCATATGTCGAGAATAAAGTTTTTGTCTCACTTTATTTCTTTCCTCTTATATACTTAGTCGCATTTTTATGATAGCGGGTTCTCAGGTGGAAGACTCACAAATTCTATATCCATCTATATCTTGATATCGTGAGTCCGACCGACTGCTTTTGTTTCCTTACTTAGCCAATTTTATGGCTCATGAGTCCGACCGACTGCTTTTGTTTCCTTACTTAGCCAATTTTATGGCTCCGGGTTCCCAGGTAGGCGTTATCGAACTCTCATGCTCCGTGTTCAGAGTATACATATTGCATCCAAAACTTGGGGGATCTACAATTCGACCACAGACAGCCACGTTCAAAAAATTACCAAATATTTTTTCACTCCCCTCCATCCCAATCACCTTCTCCCCTTCCCAATGCACATTAAATATGATTTTACTAGTGACAACTCATCACAGATGTTTGAAAACATTAGCATTAATACGCATAGAGCTCGAGGGAATCTCCCATTAAAATGCATTAATGAGAGAATATTATGGAATCTGATTAGTTTCTTATTTTAGTATTTTTAAGGCATCATCATAGCATGAATGCAATTAAGATCAGAAAAATGGTTATTTACCTCAACTTTTTGAAATAATTTTACCGTGCATTTCCATACTTAGTGGATTGTTCAACTCCTGTTCTCACAGATTCGCTGGTTGTCGGGCTTCTAGGTACACAAAAGTTCTGAAGCATTTTTCACTGTCGTCCATCCTCGCCAACTTCGCGCGCTTCCATTGCACATTAATTATGCCTTTATTAATTATGCACATTAATTATGCTTAGAAAATATTGGCATTAAAATTTGAAAAGGTTGAGGACATCTCCCATTAAAACACATTGAACCAAGATTTATCGGAGATTATATTATGATGTCACATCGTCCATTTTAAATAATATGAGGAATAAAGGAACGTTCTCATCAACTTATGGTTGCAGCTCGAGAGAATTTCTGTGGAGATACCCTGAATATTTTTGGGCGCGAGGACTAGAGTTTTCAGTGCTCCATAGCTTATGATTACTACTCATCCCCTTCTGCCCAAAATAAAGTTATCTCGAAATATGGAATTGCAGTGGTAGATTTTGTCCCCAATTTTTTGTACTTTAAGGAGTTGGCCACATGCTGCGCCGATAACTATATTTCAAACCAGTGGATTATCCATATGGGAAACCATTCCCAAGTTTCCCTATCCCCCCAAATATTTTGAAAGATGTTAACAATTCTCGACCCAACGACTACTTTCAAGGGAGAGAATTGCAGACAGTTCTTAAATAAGCATGGTAATGAATTAGACCTCTTGCCGAAGTTCTTACAGAACCCAGCGGGCACTCCCCGGGACATAGCCATAATATAGGTTAGTGAATTTAAAAACCTTTTTAGGAAAATTGCATGGCTTTTCATGAGGTTAACGAGACAACAAAGTGCAACCAACATCTCTCAGATGATTTTGTATATTTTATATTTTACAGTCAAGGAGGAAGCCATCTTCCATTGCCGCAAGTTGATTTGCATTGAAATCTCTTCCCAGTTATTGCAATACAGAAGGCAAAAGAAATTATTTATGTCATATTATTTAATTTTCTCCATGGCGAATGGTTACCCAATCCCTGGACTATCTATGTGTAAGAAGATGAACTGTGAATTTGACCCATGTCACATATCTGGTACAATGTTTTTTGCTGGAATAGCAAGGCAGTACATCTATAGGCTACATTTTTCCCATGAAAAAAGAAAAATTCAATTCATCTCTCTTCCTTAGAAAGTCGGGGATTTCATGGTCAGGCACCACTCCAATAGTTCTTTCACTAACACTATATTGAATGAACTTGGTGCCAGTACTAATGAATTGCTCAAGCACAAAGGAAAAGGCCCGGGTGAAAAAAGTGCCCAATCCCCGACCGCCACACCCAAGACCACAACATCTCGGTGCAGTACTCCAATGGACTACCCAAGTAACAAAGTCACACACAGTTCTTCAGGCGGAGGAGGAGATAATAACCCTCCCATCGGAAAAATTGAAAGTTGTCACAAAATTCCCGCGATCAAAAAATGGAAAACAATAGTCCAAGAACATGATGTATAGAGAGGAGAAATTGATATCCATGATCTCACCCTCGAAGATATGGAACTAGAAATTGGCATTGACAAAGTGTTCCTCGATGACAACTAGCTAGAGAGCTCTTCTCCGCACAATCCTGGGATGGAAATAATTGACATAGATACATTGGATGAAGAAGAGTCTTTTTCATTTCAAAGCTCGTTTTTGACAACGAATCCAAAAAATTGATTATTGAAAAGAAAGATGTAAATAATAAGAAAGGGAAATATCGTTCAGAGATCAACCTATAGAACATGCACCTTTCCCAGATCTCCCAGATACACCAAGCAATTGGAGACGCTCTAGACAACTCTATTAGTAGCCTTGAAATGGAAAATGCCATGGTAAAGGAGCGAATCAAAGGGTTGGAGGCAACTCTAATGCCTCTTCCACTATTTGCTACTCCTTTGGCAATGGTCGGGCCCACCACACCTGTGATAAAGTTTAAAGGATCAACAAGCCTTCTCACATCAGCTCGAGGCTATGTCAAGAAAAATATAAACATAAGAATGGAATTAATAACAGAGGCTTGGGAGATGTCAAAGAATATGGTCTCTTTTGGAACAAGAGTGCATTCTTTTCATGAGTATCTACAAGCAAATCTCAAGAACGAGCAAGGTTTCTACCTCGATGCAGTTCTACCATTTGGTGTTAAAGTTACCAGTATGACAAAATTCAGAAGAAGATAAGAGGCTCTCCCTTCCCTTGATCGAATAGACCAACTAAATGCATGATGGAAAGAAAAGGTAAAGAACCTCAATGGTATCGTTTAAGCATGTGCCCAGGCCATATCTAGAAGAGACAAACTATTCAATAAGATAACTGAGATAGATCCATCTACCAACACCAATGAAGTCCATGACCCTAAATTGATATTCAAATAGTTGTTTTTAACCAACCAAGAATTTGACGATCAAGTTCAGATCTATAAAAAACTGTCATTTGAAAATTTCTATGGCATTCTTGAATATGGTGAAGATGACATGAAAACCTGGCTAGTCGGTTATGCGATTAAAAACCAAGATATTCAAGAAGAATTGCACAACCTGTCTATTGATCTAAGGGACTTGGAAAGTGAATTGTTCGATATAAAAATCCGGCATGAAATCAATGTAGCGCCCATGAGGAGCTACATTGAAGAATGGTTCAAAAAGGATGTCGACCAGATAACCAATGAAGCTCAAAACTAAGGAAAGCCATAAAAGGACATCAACAAGAAAATGACAAGGCATGGGGCACCATCATAGTAAGTTGATACTGATCACATTTTTCTGTCTTCATCCACTTACTCTAACAAAGTTTTAACCAAGGACTGACAATTTTTTTCTTCTTCTTGCCAGGTCTTGTTGTTTCCATCGCCGAATTTCTTCTTTCGACAAACTTCATTCTTGTACATATTTGCTTTATAGCCTGTGGCAGTCCCAATCCCAGTCATTATGTCAAACACATTTTTATTTTACAGAATATGTAATGAACTATATATTTTTTTACAAATTCGAAAACAACTATTTTTTGGGAAGTATTCTCAATTGTATTATGTGACCCAGTTTATCTGAATATAAATATTTGAGGTTGTTCTATGGTGATCTTCAATGTTTGGTTTTGTTATTTGAAATCTGTATTTCTTCTTAAAATTAACTCATTTTCATGTACATGTTCATGTTCTATATTGTGCATATATTACAACTTCCTATATTTTAGAATATTCTTCGATTTATGAAATGAAAAGTCATATATATTTTTTTCTCTATTGCTTCTGGGTTTGAGCAAAAATTGGGAGCCCAAAACACCATTCAAATTTGAACATTGTTTACATTTGGACCACAAATAATCTATTAATATACATTAATATGAATTCATTTTAAATATATATAAACAAAATCCCTTTAAACTTGGACCTGACTTTCTCGGGCTCCTGGATTGCCCATGGGTTGACCGGCTCCCATGTTCATGCAAGTTAATATGTCAAAGTCATCCAAGAATGTATCAAGAGCACAATCACTGCCACAAGTTGTGATAAAAAATAATCTTCAACAAAGCATTTGCTCACAACCTTTTTAATGGTAAAAGCACAATAGAAAACGAGTAAGTGGATAAAATATTGGACTAAAAAATGATGGTTTTGCAATGCGGATTTCAAAGTATATGCAATAAGTATACAACTCAAAAAACATACAAAAAATATCTTGCCACTAAATGGAATATCTATTATAGATTTGAATATATTAGGCCTTATTTTCCCTCTTCTATACTTAACCAAATTTCCATTTCTCTTTTCCCTCTACTTCCTCCTTTTTACTTGGTCGTTTTATCGAAAATCTCTAGCTGCGCGGGTTGGCAGACTCATGCCTTCACATTTTCACTCGTTCTTTTATATCGTGACTCCAACCGACCTCTTCCCCATTCCATACCTAGCCACATTTCTGATCGCGGATTCCCAGACATGGATGTTCTAGATTGCACTTCAATTGTTCCGTGACCTCCAAAGAGCACCCAGACTTCTGCGATATACAAATTTACAACTGAACTCTCACATCATACCCTCTTCCCCATTAGACAATTTTCCCTCAAAATTTCCGAGAGCTAGAATTTGACCGTCGGGTCCTCACGTCTCTTGTGGAACTATTGTCACCCCATTTTGAAGCCTGCCCATCTACTTTCCATACTTCTCCATTTGTCTAAATGTCTTTCGCGGATTGTCGGGTTGGCTGGTTCACAAAATATCCAATTTCCATATCACCGTTTCTTGTTCCTGCCACCTTCGCATTGCATTCAAGTATGCAATAACTGAAGTTTAATGCTTACAGATCCAAAAACATATAGAAAATATCTTTCCAGGAAATGGAATATTTATTACAGTTTTTAATATATTAGCCCTTCCTTTCCCTCTTCTATACTTAACCAAATTTCTGCTTGTTTTTCCCCTTTACTTTCTCTTTCTGGTTATTTAGCCATTTTTCCAAGAATGTGTACCTATGCGGGTTGGCAGGCTCACGGGTTCGCATTTGTACTCGTTCTTTTATATCCTGACTCCGACCGATCGCTTTCCATTCCATACCTAGCAATTTTTCAGATTGCAGATTTCCGAGTAGGTGCGCTCTACATTGCACTCCCATTGTTTTGTGACCTGCAAATAACACTTAGACTTCCGCGATATACAAATTCACTGTTAGAAACCCACATCATACCCTCTTCCATGATACACAGTTTGCACTCAAAAGTCTTCCATGATACACATATTTTAATATTATATTAGCCCTTCCTTTCCCTCTTCTATACTTAACCAAATTCCCATTTGTTTTTCCCCTTTACTTTCTCTTTCTGGTTATTTAGCCGTTTTTCCAAAAATGTTTGCACTCTTGCTTTTATATCCCGACTCTGACTGACTGCTTCCCATTCCATACCTAGCAACTTTTGAGATCGTGGATTTTCAGGTAGGCGCGCTCTACATTGCACTTCCATTGTTCTGTGACCTGCAAACAACACCAGAACTTCCGCGATACACAAATTCATTGTCGGACTCCTACATCATACCCTCTTCCATGATACACAGTTTTCACTCAAAAGTTTCGAGACCTACAATTTGACCTTCGGGTCCTCATGTCTCCTAGGCAACTATTGTCACCAAATTTTCAACCCCGTTTGTCTGCTTTCCATACTTGGCAGTTTCTTGGAATCCCTTTCGTGCCTCCAATTCCTAGTCGTTGTTTCCTATGCCCATCACCTTCACACTTCTTTCCAACTATGCAATAACTAAGCTTTAATCCTAACAACTCACCATGCCTCCAGGAGACAGTCATAGTAACTGTTCGTAGACAATTTGTCTAGAAACATGCAGAGAATATCCTACTAGGTAATGGGATATCTATTACAAATATCAATATACTAGGTATAATTTGAATGTCATTTCCCTATTGCATACTCAACCAATTTTTTTTCCGGGTTCCCGAACAGGCGGACTGCACTTCCAGTATTCTTTGACCTGCAAACAACACTCTAGCTTCCGCGATGTACAAATTCACTTATGAACTCCCAAATCATCCCCTCTTCCATGTTACACATTTTTCACTCAAAAGTTGCGATACATACAATTTGACCATAAGGGCCTCACGTCTCCTCGGGAACCCTTGTCACCCTATTTTGAAGACCGTCCAACCACTTTCCACACTTTTCCATTTTTTGGAATCTCTTTCGCAGATCGTTGGGTTGGCCGGTTCAGACAATTTCCAATTCCTAGTCACTTTTTCCTATACCCGCTACCTTCACACTTTTTTCCAAGTATATGCAATAAGTTTACAACTTCTCCAGAAACATGCAGAAAAGATCTTGCCAGGAAATGGGATATCTATTACAGATTTAAATATATTATTCGTTCTTTTCCCTTTTTTATACTTAACCAAATTCATGTTTCTATTTTCCCTCATGGCTTCACATTTGCACTCATGCTTTTATATCGCGACTCCGACCGACCGCTTCCCCATTCCATACCTAGCCACATTTTTGATCGCAGATTCCCGGGGAGGCGAGCTCTAGGGTGCACTTCCATTGTTCTGTGACCTCCACAAAGAACCCAGACTTCCACCATATACAAATTTACAACTGGATTGTCACATCATACCCTCTTCCCCATTACACATTTTGCACTAGAATTTTCGAGAGCTACAATTTTACCATCGGGTCGTCACGTCTTCTGTCAAACTATTGTCACCCCATTTTTGAAGCACGTATGTTCGTTTTCCATACTTCGCCATTTGTCCGAATCTCTTTCGCGGATCGTCGAGTTGGTGGGTTCATGAAATATCCAATTCCTAATCGTTGTTTCCTATGCCCGCCACCTTCGCATTTCTTTCCAACCAAGTCTGACCGAATGTTTCCCTATTCCATACTTGGCCACTTTTTCGGTTGCGAGTTCCTAGAGAGGTGGACTAAATATTTCCATTCCATTGTTCCGCGACATGCAAACAACAACTGCAATTCCGCAAATATACAAACCGACCGCTGGACTGCCCCACCATGTACTCTTCCATTTTACACATTTTGCAGTCAAAAATTCTGATACATACAATTTGAACGTCAGCCTTCACCTCTACTAACAATCTCCTTTAACCCTATTTTGAAACCCGTCCGACCACTTTTCATACTTGGCCATTCCTTGCTTGCACTCTTCCCTTTTACGCATTTTGCAGTTAAAATTTCTGAGACATACAATTTGACCGTTGGCCCTCACCTCTACTGAGAATATCGACCGACCGTTTCCTTATTCCATACTCAACCACTTTCCTGGAATTTCGCAAATATTCAAACTGTCCCCTGAACCACACCATCATGCCCTCTTCCGTTTTACGCATTTTGCAGTCAAACATTCTTAGTCATACAATTTGACCATTGGACACTCACCTCTCCTCATTATCTCCTGTAATCTTATTTTGAAGCCGGTCCGATCGCTTTTCATACTTGGCCATTCTTTGCTTGCTCTTCCCCATCTCCGTCACCTTCGCACTTGTTTATAATAAAAAAATGTTTATATATATATAAGGTATTGTTTCTAAATATGCAATTAGTAATCTTTAATGTTAACATCTCATCATGCAAGAACCGTATAAATTGTCATTGATGAGAGAAACACTCGAGAAGATCTACCATTAATATACATTAAACCAATATTTGCGGAGGGTTTTTTTATCCCTTCCAAGTGCTAATTTCAAATACCATGTAATGTCGTTCGCACGTCGCCGACTTGGCTTCTTCATGAAACCTCCAATCCTTAATTGTTCTTCACCGTACCCTCCACCTTCGCACTTCTAAGTATGCAATAATTAATATTTACTTCTAACAGCTCATCATCCAACACGAATAGAGATTGTCATTAATGAGGGAAGAGCTCGAGGATATTTCTCATTCACATACATTGAACCAACATTTCTAGGGGGTTATATTATCCTCTCCAATTATTCATTTCAAGCATCATCTGGAGAAAACAAACGTTCTCATAAACTAATGGCACCATCTCGACAACATTTTTGTGGACATACAATGAACATCTTTGGGCATGTGGACCAGAACTACCACAGTAGAAATGCATCGCTCCAACGACCTACCACAGTAATAAAGAAACCCAAAGTTATTCAAACGAAGGAGGAGATAACAACTCTCCTCATCCTAAAATTGATAGTTCTAACAAGCTTCCTGTGGAGAAGAAGAGAAAACAAATTGTAGGGCAGGTGGAAGAGACCAAAATTGGGAGTGAGAACAAGGAACTTGACACTGATCTAGATAGCATATTCTACAACCTTGATCATCCGGGAGACACAATCCAACATAGTTTCCCAATGGACATAGTTGATACCGAAATTTTTAATGAAGATAAATCCTTCGTATTCCAGAGTGCTATTTTTGACAACGAATCTAAAAAATTAATTATTGAAAAGAGAGATGTAAAAAATAAGAAAGGAAAATCTCGTTTAGAGGTTGACCTTACAAACATGCGGCTGTCCAAAATCTCTAGACTTCACAAAGCAACCATAGATTCTCTTGATGATTCCATTAGAGTCATTGAGGCCGAAAATGCCAGACTAAAGGACTAGATCAAGGAATTGGAGGAAGCTTTGATTCCTATGCCATTCCCTCCAAGTCCTTTGGCAATAGCCATGCCTTCCACCCCTGCAGCCAAGTTAAAAGGATAATCCATCCTCCTCCCATCATGTAGAATATATGTGGAGAATAATATCAAGAAAAGAATGGAACTGATTACTGAGGCCTGGGAACCATCACAAACTATGGCTTCCTTGGGAACGAGGGCACATAAATTGCTCAAACATCTGCAGGTGGATTTAAAAAATGAAGAAAGTTTCTATTTGGACAGGTTCATCCCTTTTTCCTTTCATGTCAACAACATGACAGACATGACAATAAGACAACATGATCTCCCCTCCAAAATCTGGATCACTCAATTAGAAGCATGCTGGAAAGAGAAGGTGAAGAACCCGTATCTCATTGTCCAATCATGTGAGCAAGCCATATTAAAGAAAGAAACATTATTCACAAATCTGACCAAAATAGAAATAGCTGGAAGGACCAATGAGTTCCAAGACCCCAAGTTAATCGTCAACTCATTGACGTTAACCAAGAAAGCCTTCGATAAACAAGTTCATATTTTTAAGGCGTTGTCTTTAGAAAAAAATTACATCATTCTTGAGTATGGTGAAGATGACGTGGCCAATTGGCAAGTCGGCTATTCGATACAAAATGAAGACACTGATTAGGATTTGCATGATCTTTCTAGTGATCTAAGTGAATTAGAAAAGGAATTTTTCAACATAAAAATCTGGAATGAGATCAACGTCGCCCCCTTGAGAAGTTACATTGAAGAATTCGTCGAAATGGAGTTGAAGCGGGTCGCCGACGAAAGCCAACAGAAAAAGACATAAGCAAGCAAATAGCAAAAAGGCTGTTATGCACCATCAATGTAAGTCTTTACTGATCACATCCTGGTCTGTTTATCAATCCAAATTTTCCACCTTTTCTGAATAGAAATCTCTAGCCAGAGACTAATACCTTCCAATTTCTTCTTTTCGGGTATTACATTGTACCTTCGCCCACTTCTTCTTTCCACAATCCTATTTCTTGTACATATTTATCTTATGGTCCGTGGGAGCCCCAATCCCAGTCTATATGAAAAACACATTTAAATTTCCAAGAATATGTAACAAACTATTATTTTTTGATATATTCCAAATAAAACTATTTTTGATCTCTTTTTATATTTATGTGATCCTAAATTTTTATCTTCAACTATGTTGAATGTCAAGACATTCTATTTATTTGATTCGAATTGTCTTTTTCTCATGCATATCTTTTTCCGCTGGGTCTGCCGGAGCCCCAATGCCATTCTATATGACAAACACATTTAAATTTGCAGCAATATGTAACACACTATTATTTTTTGATGTATTCCAAATAACACTATTTTTTTATCTCCTTTTATATTTATGTGCTCCTAAATTATTATCTTCAACTATGCTGAATGTCAAGAAATTGTGTTTATTTAATTTGAATTATCTTTTTCTCATGCATATCTTTTTCTACTGCTATGCATATAATTTTTTTTGTCCTGGCACATATACAGACAACTCTATGGAAATTTTACTTAACTCTGACCAGTTAAAAATATACATTGAACATATAAAACACTGAAGAGATAAAACATGCAAAGTAGGAGTACTAGAAAGAAGAAAATTTTTGAACATAGGAAGATGGATTATATAGTTTCAAAACATAAATGGGACTCTAGAGGACACATGTCATTTCTTGCATGGATACTGTTATCACACTAAGTTGCCTTGGGTTTTTAGCCTTCAATTTTTTCTTTTCTTAAGCCTTAGATTTTAATTTTTTTTTAGTTAGACCCTTTTAAAAGTGTGTTTGTTAGGATCCCTTGATAAATAAAGTATTGAGTCATGAATTTTGTTTTAATCCTCACTCAAATTTGGACTTAGGACCATTTTTTTCATGACTTAATCCCCCTCATGACTTGTCACTAGGATCTATTCACTCCACGAATAGCTTGATTTGACAGGCCATTTTCCTCACTTATGCCTTCGTAGCCCTGCCTTGTTGTCCTTTGCTTACCTGTCCAATCATTTTTTGAAATGAAGCACTACCCACTCATCATGAGTTTCCATAGTGCCTTTCTTGTTCATCATATTCCACCATGATTTATGATTACAACGCTAATGTCATCTTCCTTGTGTTCAACGCCAGGAATTGGTTAAAATATGCCTTCAAGATCTCATATTTATGAGATCTGATAATGGTTTGTGATTTTTGAAAAACTCAAGATTGTTGCGCTGCGTAAACTCCCAGTTTTGACCAGTCAACAACAGTGCTACCGGATCCGATGCTGAGGTAGATTCATAGGCCAAGATGCTCGTGAATTCTTCCTAAAATCTTGCTGAGGCTTCAGACGGATTTTATTCCACAGGTATTTTGTGTTTCCTCCTCTGCACATAATTTTCAAAGAAAGTTGGCGCTCAGAATTTTGGATTATCGGGCTTGCATAGTTGAAGGAGACCTTTCCTTATGCAATTCTATCCTTGTCTCCCCTCCTTTCAAACCTATAAATTTCACTACCTGCATGTCGAAATCTGATACATCTGCCCACCATAAATACTAATCTCACAACATCCAAGCAGTTCTATCCTCTGCATATGTAGTGCACTACCTAGAGGTGCTGCCTAACATCACTATTTCTCCCCTGCCTCCTCTGACACTTAAGTTGATAATTTTATACCCAGTTTACAAGGCTAATTACAGGGTATCCTCTCATTTTCTAAGTGTTCACACCTGTACAAATCCAAGGGAGGGATTTCCACAACCATTTTTAGCTTACTAGCAGTCAGTCTGGTTTAAGGGAAGTTATTGTAAAAGTGGAGCCTTGTCCATTTGAACCTTGACTTTAGGTCCTCCTGGTTATTACCACTCCATATCCATAATAAGATCTCATCCTAAAATATGGATACTCCTCAGATGAAGAAGTCACACAAGGGAGGTAAGGTGGTGAGGACTGATCTTGTAGACATGCATCTATTCGAGGCAGAGCCCGTGGCCAGAGAAGTTTTTCAAAGGGTGGGATGCCTCTCCTTATGCCAAAATATGATAAAAGGTAATCCCGAGGGGACAAGGAAGTTTGACTTCCATTTTGATGGCCTAAATACCAAGGTAGGGGACTTAGAATTTGAGGTGTCTGAGGTCTCTATTTCAGCTGCAACAGGAATCCCTATCACAGGTGAGAAATGGTTTAAAGCCATGGCCTTAAATGCAGCCTATGCCAAAGATTTCCTTAAGCCTGAACATCGAGCTGGTGATCTGACTAAAGGTGTGCCAATGAATCATCTAATTGAACAGTTCGACCAGATATTGAGGATTATTCAGAGGTACTTTACATGTGAAGGGAGGTTCAATACATTATACCAGTACCATATAAGGCTTCTGTTGCATTTTACTGGAAAAGTTGAAATGAAAATTCCTTACTATTTGCTAAGGAGCATAGGAAAAATATTAGGTAGGGTTCGATCCAAGTCTAAGGCTGTGGATACTAGCATCTTTCACTCTGGATTGATTAGAATGTTGGTTTCTGAAGAGATGGGTAAGAAATATATCTCATGGGAACATTTCATTATTTCTTCTCATTTTAAGGTTGATATAGTAGCTACTCCTCAGTCGCAGATAGCAAGCCCTTCACCATCCACCAGTGCTGCTAAAGCAGGTACAAACAAGAAGATAAAGAGCATAACTCTTGTTCAATATCAAGAGGCCATCAAGGAGGCTGCAAGAACTAAGGAGGAGGCTTATCATTCTCCACAGAGAGAACTTTCACCCCCTCCTCCACCAGAGTTAGAAGAAGTCCCGTCTACTACTAAAACTACAAAGAAGAAAGGGAAAAAGATACACTTCTCCTCATCTCCTCCAAAAACTAGTACCAAGGTTAGGAAACCTTTCACAAGATCATCATCTCCTAAATAGGTTGTTTAAGAACAATCCCTACAAAAAGCCTCTATCCTACAAAAGAAGAAAGGTAAAGGCATTGGAAATCCTGTGAAGAAGAAAGAAGAAACCCCTGTGCAAAAGAAGAAAGATAAAGGAAAAGGTATCAATAAGCTTGATGAGATAGACAATGTAATTCCTATGCACCAGAAAGAGGAAACCATGAAAAATCATGTTGAGACTGTTCACGTCACTACTCCACCTGACAGCGAGACATTCAAAATATTAATGAGGCAACTCAAGGATGCTAGGAAGGAGGTGGCTCCGTTGAAATCAGAATCCATGTTTGATAGGGTTAAGATGAAAGAACTCATGGATGGATACAACCACACCCTTGACCTAGCAAGGTTTGCAGCAAGAAAGGCCCAACCTCTCCATAGGCAGCTCAAAAGCCTTTATAGGCAGAACAAAGACTTTGAGTCTCAGAACAAAAAGCTCAAAGCATATTTGCAAAATTTCCAAAATGAAGTGGCTCAAAGAAACTCAAAGATATTGGTTGAAGCTACTATTGAAAAGGAGACACCAACAACCAAGGAGAGCATAGCTCCATTGAATAAGTCTGACACTGCTAAAAGGAAGAATCTTGTTGTGCCAAAGGAGGATCCTCTTTCTCCAAGAAAGAGTGTCAGTTTAAGTGTCAAGTTAATGAAGTAGCTAGTGAAAGGTGAGCCCCATTTTTGCAGATGGTCCCTTTTTGCAATGATAAACTATTGATGAAACACTACCTCTGCCACCTATAAAGGATTCTAGTGCTTACTGCTCAGAGTTTTGGGTTTTACAAAGAATTAATCCATTCGACAGTAATAGTGCAGACATTCTATAGTGCTATGGCGCTACGAAATAGTCTATTTTTGATGTTCCACCGGTTTGCTACCTAAAATTCTACTGAATATCCTAAAGCTAATGGTGCTGCTACTACCAGAGGTTGCTACCCATTCTGCACATGTACAAGTGAAGGTGCTGCATATTTTGATGGCGCTACCTAAAGTTTGACAGAACACACAAGTGAGCGCTACCTAAATTCACTACCGAATTTCTGGCAGAGATGAAGTTTGCACAGAGACACACCAGAGTGGCGCTATTGAAATTCGCTACCTAAATTTTCACAGAGACTAAATTATGCACAGAAGATATGAAGATTTAGCACTACCTATTTTGCTACTTGTCTAGTTTTGAGGTTGCACTAAAGAGTCTCATGAAATTTGGTGAAGACACTACAAAGTGCGCTACTCAGTTTGCTACCCAAAGATGCCACCAATAGATACCAGGAATCCAGGAGGGTCGAGCTAACAACTTTTTGGATAGCTAATGATGGAGAGAATTGCAGAAACGACAACTGGCAACATGATGATAGCCACATGCCCTTGAATGACACATGGCAACCAAGGAGTTTCACACCAAAGGGGGATCAAGTTAGTTTGAAGATTGGTTGGATTAGTCACCACCACTTTCCCATTTTGTAGCATAGGTTGTTAGTGAAGTTGTTAGATGGAATAAATTCTTAGAGATTTTCATGAGAAGGAGGGCAGCTCACACCTCTAGTTGTTGCCTCCCTTTTTGTTATAAATAGATAGATGAAATGCTTTAGTGGGTTCAAATGGTTGAGCAAGGCTCTCTCATACGATAATATTTTGATGAAGTTACTGTGAACTGGTTATGTACTTGATTTGAGACATCTTGGTTAATAGAAATCAACTTCTCTTTCCATCTTATTTGCTTCTGATGCTAAAGTGTTCATGATTTGAATGATTCACATGAATGGTTGTGGTGATATTATGATGCATGCTTGATTATTATATTATCATGATGTTTCTTTAGTGTCCTTAAGTTCTGAACTCAAGAAGATCTTGTGTTAAGAGTCTTTCTTCCTTAGGTTGTTTGTAGACCTAATGTTTACAACAACCCCTACATTCCTCTCACTGAAGTCTTCCCTATGTTCATACTTACTCCCAATTACTAATTGAAGTTAGACAAGACCTTGATTTATCATGCATGCTAGCCTTGATTTATGAGTTGGAACATTATCATCTTGAGTCTTATACATTCGAACCCCATAACTCTTTTACATTCACATATAACCTGCTGGGTACTGGGCTTGCCTTCCATGCAATCTGAAGGTGATCCCTAGTGCTAACATTTTTGGTGTCGTTGCCGGGGAATGATTTGAAGAATTTTCCCTAGGATTAAGCGACACAACTTACTAGTTCTAAAGGTGCATTAAAACTTAGTATCTTGAAGATTGCAGCTTGCACTTGACGACTCTACTATTTTAGCTCTGTCGCCTA
Organism: Picea engelmannii; assembly: GCA_009831015.1. Lineage (NCBI taxonomy): Eukaryota > Viridiplantae > Streptophyta > Pinopsida > Pinales > Pinaceae > Picea > Picea engelmannii. Next base: position 58,464 of record ML815227.1, on the reverse strand, counting down.
AAGGCAGACATACAAGATCAAATCCACAACTACCTTTGGTTCCATTTGAGGCTGACCCAGAGAAAATAGTCAAGAAGGGAAAATATTCCCAAAAATGTTTTTTCTGCTGCTGCTACAAGTGCTTCTGGTCAGTTGCCTGATTCCACTCTTGATACTCCAGTTGTTATATCAAGTAAGCTTTCTTTACCTTCCGCTGAAGTATCTAAGAAACTTGATTTTGAATATTTTCTTGTCGAATACTCCTCCTTTGAAAATGGTTTGAAAGAATAAATCATTGACATTATTTCTTCCCCTGACATTGAAAAGTGTTTTAGTCTTGATAGTTTTGAAGATTCCCCTACTTTAGGCTTTGCTACCCCACCTCCTGTTAAAATTTCTGCTACCAAAGAAGTGGAAGCTTCGTCCCCTTTATAGACTTTACCATCTTCTTCCAAGACTTAGCGTTTTGCTATGAAAACTGAAACCCCCCCTTCATACTTTCCTTCTTCTCCTAATCTACACACAGTCAAGTCCCCTTATCCTCCTTGTTCACCAAGAGTTCAAAACCAAATGGAAGTTGTTAACCCCCCTGCAAATAGGATGGATGCCATAGTGGCTGTAAGATATGATCCTCTTGTCTTACCTCATCCAGTGAATGCTCTCCCTTCTGGAGATTATTTGAAATGCATGCCCAAGTTTATGGGAGAAGAAGATATAACCACTGAGGAACATCTTGCTTCTTTCTATAGCTATGCAGATAATCAAAACATTGAAAATGAGGATGTGTGGATGAGGATCTTCGTCCAAAGCCTTTTTGGTGAGGCTAGGAAGTGGTTTAGGGGTATTTCCCTTGGATCCATTACTGGCATTGAAGCATTAGACGAGGCCTTCTTGAGGCACTGGGGGGACAAAAATGACTTTTTGTACTACATCACTAAATTTGGATCCCTAAAAAGGAAAGGAGAGTCTGTCTCTGAGTTTTCTAAAAGATTTAACAAAATGTACAATCATATTCCTGATGAGATAAAACCCACAAAAAATTATGCAAAAATCACTTATGCCAGTGCCTTTGACCTTGAGTTTTGCCTTCTACTGAGAGAAAGAAGATCAACCTCAATTCATATGCAAGATGCAGCCTTGGAGGTGGAATCCAACATAGTGGCATCTGATAAACTCAGAGGGAAATCTGATAGGGATAGGAGAAAAAGAAGAACTGAAGCCTCATCCTCTGATTTCCATACTGTTCATCCTCAAGTAGATGAGCTCACCAAATTAGTAAAATCCCTTTCTACTGAGATAGAGAAGTTAAAACTAGAAGGAAAATAGACCTACAAAAATACTCAAAATACTGATAACAGAGGTAACTTCAAGAGACAAAATAATTCTCCCCAAATCCTTCCTAGAGATCCTAGAAATAGAGAGAGAGATGACCAAAGGGTAAAAAATCCTTTACAAAACAACCTGGTTGCTGATGAAGAAGGAGAGGAGGAAGAAGCTAATCTTGAGATTCATTGCTTAGGTGATACATCCCCATCTCCTCACTCGACTCATTCTACTTATGAGAAATCCTTGATGGATATTCAGATAAATGAATTAAGTAAGGGAGAGAAAGCAAAAGAAAGTACTAATAGATATAATTTGAGATCCAAGAAGAATGAAGAAAAAACTAATGCTCCTAATCAGCCTACCCAAAAAGAAAATTCTGCCAAGGCTGTGACAATTAGCAGTAAGGAAAAAGATACTCAAAGTCCACAAGTTCTGGTCAGAAATCCTACTCTTGAAACCAAAGAGATCCTGAAGTCTTCTTCTTCCTTCAACTTTGAGAATGAGATCCAAAAAATAAAGATCCCTGTACCTTTTTTGGAATTGATAGAAAATGAAGAATTTAAAAAATATCTCTCCAAAATGTTATAGCCCGAAGCCTCCCCAAGTGCCATTGATTCAGTAAATCTGCAAGATGAAAAACCAACAATGATCTTAGGTCCATTGATAGAAGATAGAGATTATTCATCCCCTCCTTTCTATACATCACTGAATATTCATGATAAGGTGATGCATAATTTTTTGATGGATTCAGGGGCATCCCACAATTTCATGCCAAAAACTGTTATGGATGAACTTGGGTTAGAAATCACAAATACTTACCATGACTTATATTCTTTTGACTCCAGGAAAGTGAAGTGTCTTGGAGTCATTAAGGATTTGGTTGTGACTCTATTTTAGCTGCCCATGAAAATCATAGTCATGGATATCATGGTGGTTGATGTTCCCCCCAAGTTCGGAATGCTCTTGTCAAAGTCTTGGATAAAAAGACTTGGGGGAACCTTGCAAATGGATCTCTCATATGCTACTATTCCCATTTTTGGGGAACAACATAGTAGAATTTACAGGGAAGCTCAATTGGCTTACATCATTAGTGATGAAGAAAAACCCACAAATCATCATGTTTTTTATTTTGATACCGATTTGGGATCTAGCATTTTGCAGCTCACTGATGTTCCTGAAACTCCTCTTGAAATCAGAAAATAGTTCGTTACCTTTTGTGAGGATTCTCCTCTAACCACCTCTGTTTGGAAGATGTTCTTTGATGGAGCCTCTTCTAAGGAATGTGTTGGTGCTGGATTGGTCTTTGTCTCACCAACTCAAGAGACTATATCTTTGTCATACAAACTAGAATTTGAAACTACTAATAATGTGGCAGAGTATGAATCTCTTGTCTTAGGACTGAGGGCTGCTAAAGACATGGGTATAGAAGAGCTATCCGTATTTGGGGATGCTAAATTAATAGTCCATCAGATTATATTTTTTTATCAAACAAAGCACAAGATTCCATTAAAGGAAGATACCAAACCCTTCAGGAAAAAGTTGAGGCAAATAAATCCTATGTTGCTGCCTATCATGGAGAAAGAGGTAAAAAATATTTTAGATGCTAAAATTATTATTCCTTTGAGGTATTCTGAATGGGTGGCCAATTGGGTCCCGGTGAGAAAAAAGAATGGAGAAATCAGACTTTGCGTTGACTTTCGAAATCTGAACAGAAGTTCTAAAAAGGATAATTACCCTTTGCCCAAGATGGAGCACATATTATAGAGGGTGATAGGTGCAGCCAGGATGTCCATGATTGATGTTTTTTTCTGGTTATAATCAGATTTCTATTTTACCAAAAGATAGAGAGAAGACCGCCTTCACCACTCCTTGGGGTACGTTTATGTACACTAAGATGCCCTTCGGTTTGATGAACGCAGGGGCGACCTTTCAACGAGCTATGTACACAACATTTATTGGAGAGAAGGACAAGTTTGTTGTTACTTATTTAGATGACATAATTGTGTTCTCTAAATCTGATAAAGAACACTATGATCATCTAAAAAAGGTTTCTTGAAATGAAGAAAATTTGGTCTTTGAATCCAAAAAAGTCATTGTTTTCCATGAAGGAGGGGAAATTATTAGGGCATATTATGTCAGTGGAAGGGGTAAGGATTGATTCCAACAGATTTGAATCTATCCAAACCTTGTCACTTCCTAGATCCAAAAAGGAGGTTCAATCTTTTTTGGGAAAAATTAATTTTTTGAGAAGGGTTGTGTCAAATTTTACTGAGGTTGTCAAGTATATCACATCCATGTTGAGGAAGGATAATGGAATCAAATGGACTGTTGAGTCCTGTAATTCTTTTGATCAGATAAATAAAGCCTTGATTGGAGCCCAGTCCTTATCAGTCTAGACTACTCCAAGGATTTTCTTATTTTTTATTTCGCTTCATTTGATACAGTAGCAGCTGTTTTATTGCAGAAGAACGTTGAAGGCTTAGAGCATCCCATTGCTTTTTTCAGCAGGGCATTGAAGGATGCTGAATTAAAATTTGACATCATGGGTAAGAAAGCCTATGCATTGGTTAAATATCTCAAATATTTTAGAATTTATGTGCTGCATTCAAGAGTCATTGCTTATGTCCCATCAACTTCTGTAAAAGAGATTCTCATTTAGCTAGATATAGATGGAAAAAGGAGAAAGTGGATTGCTAAAATCATTGAATTTGATCTTGAGATTAAGCCTACCAAACTGGTTAAAGGCCAGGGTTTAGCCAATCTATTGGCTGAATCAAATTGGTCAGTCTTGGGGGTAAATTTCATCAACTCATGTTCAGAAAATCAGCAGGCTGAATTGACTGACAACGGTTCTCAATTCACTCCTACTTTGGCAGATTGCAACTGGTACAAGGACATTATATTTTTTCTACAGAAATTACAGCCTCCATATGGTATGGAAAATAACAAGGTGAGATCCTTAAAACTCAAATCAATTAAATACTACCTTGTTGATCAAGTCTTGTATTAGAAAGATCCATTGGGAGTGCTTTTGAGGTGCCTAGACCCACATGAAGCCCAAAAGATTATGCCTGATTTTCATGACAGTTTATGTGAGGGTCATCATTATTGGAG
>ML815227.1:20122-35959 GCA_009831015.1 Picea engelmannii | reverse complement strand
GGGGTTGTTGGAGTTACTTCACACACACCTAGGATTTATTTTTCCTAAGGTTTTTACTTATTTATTAGTCATTATCTAGTCTCCTATATTTTAGGGGAGAATATTCCACCCGAAGAATATTCTCTTTCAGTTGATACTTCAGTTTGATTAGTTGAGTTGAGTTTAGATGTTGCATTGGTTTTGTCACCATGCAACATTGGGATCATCACCAACTCACTACTCTTTGTCTAGTCAGTTAACTGAAGACTAGTTGACCAGTTAACTCAACTAGGTGTCAGTTCACTCTCGTAACTACCTGAGAGACTAGACTAGGTGGCAGTTTACTCTTGTAACTGCTGGTGTGTGTCTAGATCTATATAGACCACCACTACGGCTCATTAGTTACTCATGTATCCTATATCTATTGTAAATTATTCACTCTTTGAGTGTGGACAATGGTTAATGAGAATTCTTCCATTCTTTCTCTCCTTTATGGCTCCGAACAGATAGAAAACCATTTAAGGCCAAACAACTCGGCATCCAACCATTGAAACCATGTCATAATGGACATAACAGGGTTAATGGAGGCTTCATACCCGTTGCGATCGAACCATTGTCGAGTTACCTATTTATCCCACTGTGCCACGCATCGAGAACACTTTTTCTAATTGAGAATTTGAGCCCATAGACTAAGCTGAGTTTATACAGTGATTGTTGCACTCTTGCTCTCTATCTTGTTACTGTGTCTAAGCTACCCCCTAGAACCTGAGATTGTTAACACCGAGCATGTATGTCAGACAATTTGAGTGTTGCAGAAAGAGTTGTTGAGGAATTTTTGATCGACCTGATGACTGGAAGAGTCATGTCTGAGAGAGGATTATCCACAAGTGTACAAGCATCATCCATGAAAGGAATGCCAACCTCTCCGTCAAATTCTCGAGTCGGACCATCCCGACCATCAGATGAGAAGTGAACTAAGAACAAGGATGATATCACGAATGCTAAGTTGATTGCGAGCATAGTACCTACCTATATACCACCTTTGATTGGTGTTGTAAACCATGACAACGTACCTAGAGATTTTGAGTATGCCTTGGTCATTGCGTACCTCCCGAAGGGGATACGTGCAGTTCATGCAGACTAAGATCAGATTGTAGTGTTGAAGTTTAGTGACTTCAACCTCGACGAAAGGAAGGTATACAACATGCTCACCCTGCATAAGTACCTGACCAAAACAAAGGGAAAGAATTCAAATATCATCCCTCAGTCATGGACCCATAACCTCATACAATCCACCCTACTGAACGTTATGAAGATTCCACACTTCGGACGACACCAGGAGGTGAATGCATGTGTCAAATTGATGCTGTATTTTTACCATGGAGGTTATCTATGGTTAAACTATCTCATAACAGTGGATTCAAAGTTGATAAATTAGATCACCAGGCTTAGTATGCAAGGACCCGACCCATAGGATTTCTATCCCGGAAAATCCATGGACCGCTCTCTCGCTCAAAGGATCAAGGACACTTATGGCGATGCCAAGAAAGGAAAGATAGGCTACAAGGTAGCTTCTATCCAGAGCGGCGTAGTGTGCCTCGCCTATCAATTGATCGCAGGGAAGTTAGTATGCAAGAATCGACCCACCCAAGTGACTGGTTTTGTAGTCGACCTCGCAGGGAAGTGCGCGGAGGGCCTACAAATGAATTAGGCACAATACCTGGTGAACCAATTTGAACTTGATTGTAGAGAATCCCAAGATCAAGGGTATGAATTCCACTTTAGCTGGATATTGATCCTGATCGCTTTCATTGCTTGGGAGATGGCGGAAGGTGCGACCTTCTCAGACATCGAGCCCTTTGAACCATTGGTTGCGAAGTTCAGCACACTGTGGTATTCAAGCAACATGAATAAATAGTGGCAGTCAAATGCTGTATTTCATGCATACTACAACTAGTTGAAGGTAGCCATACAGTCCGCACCTCGCATAACTCCGAATACTTTACACAGGTTCAGGCCTTTGATGAAGTTCAACGTGGACCACCATTTCATTTATATTATAGTGTGCGCTGACAAGAACAAGCAACAACTTCAGTCCTACTACAAGCTAAAGGAGGAGGAATTGGAGGAGATAAAAAAATGACTGGTCGATAGACCTCCTCATTCCCGTAGACCTTGCAGAGATATCCAATATAGACAGTCCAAAAACTACGCAGGATACACCCAGGCCGAGCAAGACAAAGAAGATCGAAGAGGTCCATGATTTAGACAATGCATCCATGAAAACTGCTTCCATCTCACCTGAGAAAGGAGGTGATGATGTAGAGTTGAATGACACAGAGGTCGAGCAGAAGTAGGGTGATGACGCTGATCCCCTAAAAAATAGGAAAGTTTCTCGTCCAAAACCTTCCTCCCAGAAGAAATTGAAGGCCACTATGACGAGGATGCAAATTGTCCTCACCTCTGATGACTTCGACTTCCTCATAGCACCCCTAAATGATGTTTCGTTGGAGATATTAGAGAAGCAAGAAGAAAAGAAAGAGGAGTTGTATGATTGAATCACGACTGAACTTTGTGGAGTACAACAAGCCCTACAATTCAACCGCTCAGTCTTCACTGCGCCGGGAGAGCTAAAGTGGGAGATTAGCCAACTCAACTCCACCAAATAGCTGATACAGTCGAAGCTTGTCTTCGACGAGCGCAAGAGGAAACAGTGCAAGCCACCTAGGATTTGGTATAAGTATAGGGAGTGCTTGTAGAACAATGTCGAGCTGCTGAACAAGAAAAGAGCACTCTCCAAGTGAAGTTTGATGAAGAAAAGGCACAAATGTAGCAAGCCAAGGAATCGTTGCTCACTGAGAAACTCGAAGTAAAGGAAACGATCAACAAAGAACTTTGCTTTGTGACCACCATAGGAGTAAAGGCAGAGGATCAAGTCACGAAGCAAGTGGTGCAACTTGAAGAAGTGATCCAACAGCTCCAGCAGCGCATAGCAGATTTAGAGCTAAGCACAAGAGGTAAGAGACCAGTGAAAAGCCACTATCCATAGCGCAATTGACAGACTGAAGGCCCTTACCTTAGAATGCAAGAAATTCGTTGATCGTAGTGCCCAGACATATGGGAAACTTACCGAGAAACCAGAGTTGTAGGCACTAGATTCATAGCTCCAGGAAGCGAAGAAACATGCAGAAACACTATAGGCACAACTAAAGTCTCTATCAGTTGTGGAGAGAATGAAGAGATCTCAAGAGCAGTGAACCGCCCAACAGAAAATCCATAATATCTAGAGCAAAGTTATGGAGATAAATTAGAAACTCCAACTGGTACAAGATAAGGCCTATCAGTTGTTTATAGAGGTGGAAGGATAGGGAGTAGAGCTAGAGCAAGTTAGCACCGCGACAGAACAACGCTTGGAAGGACCTGTGAATGATGCAATCATTCAAGAATTTGCTGAAAAAGAGCGCGTAGCACAATAGTAAGATCAAAGCATTCGAAGCATAAATTACTACATCAGAGTGACTCGAGATGAGTCACAGGTGAGTGTTGGGGGCCTGTTGGCCCTTGACCAAGTTTTTTTGATATCTGGTAAAGTTTGACCTATTTTTGGACTTCGACAGCCTGTTGAAGGAGGAGCACAAGATGGACTAGAGATCGCGGGATCTCGACCCCTTGTTGGGTTCTTTTTGGGATGTGGGAATATGTAACGGGATTGGGATGTCGACCCATAAGTTTACCCATGTTTAGGCCTATTTTGTATGTACAAATAGATGTATAGGAAATGTAAAAGAGAGAGGGAGAGAATGAAGGCATCTATGTGATGTTATTATGCAAGTAGGCTAAGTGCCAAGAGTTGGATCTATGTGACTAGGAATTGTAAAGATTTGTGCACATTGTGTGAGACTTGCAGAGTTAAGTGAAAGTCATTGTAGCAAGATTGTGGAAGGCTTAGTGCTGGAATGCAAGGAAGAAGGATCTAGCAAGCTGCGCATATATTCTATCCTATGCAGAGTATAAGGGTTTTGAGGCTCTGTGTTTGTAACTGATTGAATGAATACAATAAAGAAGAAGAGTTGGTGGACATAGCCCTAGGGTGGGGGTGAACCACTTAAAAACTATGTTGTTATGATTGGTGCTTGTCTTAATGTGTTTATGACTCTCTTGCTAAGTGATCAGAATCTGGACTAGGGGTCAAAATTTTGCTCAAAAATCAAAGTTCTCGGAATTGCCTCAAAATGAACGGGTGCGTAGCCCTCGTCGTCACAAACCCAACGCAACTCATTTGGGTTCAAACGAACATCGAATGAGTGAGATATCACGTTTTGTTAGAATTTTCAAACATGTAGAAAAAAATGTGCTGACTGTATAGTCCATACAGATGATGATGTGGTAGAGGCTGTACGATGATGTGGCATGTCCATACGCTGAGGTGGTAGTTGATGATGTGGAAATCATTGATTGGCAGATTTGGACGAATCCTATTGTGACACGTGGCATCATTTTGACAAATGGTATGGTGCCATGTGGCACCTTGTTATTGATTTGGGTGTTTGGTTAAAATATTATGGAGTCCGTGGGGATCGAACCTCGGACCTCCCCCATTGGCAAAGCTTTGACAAAGTCCAACCAAATGGTGCACCACACATTAAGTCTTGTTATATAAATGAGTTTATTTATATTTAAATTTGCTTTGTTTTATGATTGACGCGGGGGTCCGGGTCGGGGCTTAGCCCCAGCCCTCGGTCGCACACATATTACCATGTGACCGTTCTACACATGGAGTTTTGGTGCAGATTTGGTTTTGTTTTCAAACGGTTGAGTTTATGCGCCGCCACATGTCACGCCCAGGTTCAACCTTGGAGTGGGTGCCTATCTATGCGCTAGGACGTGGTCACGTGGAACCATATGCCCAACGGTTTGGTGGTTGGGGGATTTAGTTCTGTTAATCGTCGTACAGTTCACATAGTTATTTGATTGTGCACTAGTGCTAGGTTTTAGCATGAGTTTGAGCGCGTGTGCTAGGTTGGACGTACAAAGGTACATTTTGGCGAATCAGAGACAACAAGCTTGAAGGAAGAAAATGGCAGGAGGGCTATCTTCTTCATTTTTTGGCCAAATGAGGTGCCTAAAAAGCCCAGCTAGGGGTGTTTGGATGTTCTGAATCCATTGGCACTGTTTTCAAATCCATTTGAAGACTTATTTTGCAGTTTTTTCACCATTGAAGTTTCAGAGAGCTCTAGGGAGCTTGAAGCCCTCATTGATTGAGGTCATGCTCAGATGAACACAAGTTTGTTTTATGTGACTGAATAGTCATTTTTGGCTAATTATTATGCTCTGAACACATTGGGATAGGTTTCAGATCCATTTGAGGACTTTTACAGGTGTTGTTTCCACAAGGAAGCTCATGGAAGCTCAAGGCCACATGTAGAAGAGGTCATGCCCGGATGAGCCATGATCTGTTTTCAGAGTTCTATTAGTCATTTTTGGGGTTTTTATGTATTTTGAACCCAATGGTACAGTCAGTATTTCCATTGGAGTTGAGAATCATCTTGTAAAAGAATATTTGACAAACTAATCCCAAAGAGCCAAGTTCATTGATGGAGGCTCAAGGAGACGTAGCCCAGAGAGGGGTGAACTCCTTTATCATCTTGTTATTGTTGTGGTTTTGCTGGTTATATTTGCTGCAAGATATGTTTATTGTGTATTTATTTAAAACACATATTTAACCGTTTAAAGGAAAATTTCCTCACACATGAACATTTCAAAGAAGATGTATAAACTTGGCACATAATTTATCTTGCATATTTTAACACATTGAGCAATGTCCTGAAAAGTTTATTTTAATGAAGTAGAGGGTGCTTTCATAGCATAACAAGTCAGCCCCCTATTTTCAAATCACTAAGTGCTTTGATAGAGATAGATAAATCTGTTCATAATTTGTGCTAATGATGTGTAAGAATGTTAGATCTAACTTCTATGAATGTTCTTAGTGCTTGCTTCTGCTAGATCTGATCCATCTATTTGTGATAAGTGCTTAATTACATTAGATCAATGTGAATGCTGTGAAGCTCTGTTTTATCTGTGAAGTAGACATTGATTGCATATTGAGGATCAGACAGTGCTAAGAACTCTATTAAGTATCATAATCAAAGATCTGTGTCCCAACTAAGGTTGCAGACACTTGAGTCTCGCAACCACCCATGCCTCTACCTCGGGTGAGACTTCATCTACTTCGCGGGTGTTGCCGAAAGGGCCTGTAGTTAGGGTTTTTTTGGTGCATTGTTGTAGCATTGAACCTTATGTCTACCCCTAAGCCAACAACTTCCTCAGCTTGCTGCTTCGCTAGAGCCTCCTGCTCGATGAACCCCTGAAGCACTTGCTCGGTGATAGACACTTACAGGCGTTGTTCCACTGTCATGACCATCTGTTTCAGCTGTGAGCCTTGTCCCTCAATCTCTTCAAAAAACACGTAGGCTTTGTCTTGCACCAAATGGAGTCTCTGTGTCACTTCCATAACTCTGCTCTGGATGACAGTAACTTGCTACTGGATTACGCGCTACTCTTGCGACCTCTTCATCTTCCCTGATTCATTCTACTGCGCTCCTGGAAGCTTCTTCCCTCTGATCCCTCACTTCTTGCAGAGTGCTCGACACTACCTAAATTTCTAACTCTGATAATCTTTCTTGAAGCTGCTGAATGGCCTCACCAAGCTTCCCCACTTGCGTCTTAGTTGACTCCGGTTCCTCCTGTACCAAGGCCGAAAAAGAAAGAAGTGCTCTCTTTACTGCCTCTTTGACCGCAATCTGCTCTGCGAGAAATTGGAATTTTTCTTCCTGTATCTTTGCATTATTCTTCTCGAGATCCTCTTGAATTTGACTTTTCTCCTTCTACGCAACTCGAAGTTTCTCTAGGACCTCCTCCTTTTCTTGATTTAAGGCCTCTGTGGCCTACTCCTTTTCCTCCTGGGCCCAATGAAGTCGAACATCTGTCGCATCTGCTAGCCTTCACAACTGGTTGGGATCATTCTCCAATTCTACATTTTCTATTGAGGATGGCACAGTAGGAACTGTGCGGCTCGAGTCGATAGTGTGCTGGATGTCTCTGAGCTCTTTCTCTATTCTATAGTACATCAACTACTTCTTTGCTCCATGTTTCTGCACGATGTCTTCTGAAATATCTTCAACATTTGTGATGATGAGATCAACTTCATCCATTGTGAGCACATTCTTTGAATGAGGCTTGTTGGCGTGAGCCTTCTTCCTTGCCGAAGGTTTCTCCGGGGCAACCTTCCTCTTCTGTGATGCTTCTTCTGTGGTGAGGGGATTCTTCGGCGGTGTATCTTCACTTTCATCCTTCTTTTCTTTTTCTTCCCCTCCTTCCTCTTGGTCCACTTCATCTCCTCCTCCTCTTGCAGGGGAGTCAGTCGCAGTTTCCTCCGATGCAATTTCCTTCTCATCACTTTCTATGTCTTGGACTTCGTCCTTTTTCTTCTTTTTCTTTGCACTGCTTTGTCCATCATGTTCGACATGGGTGACTAATGGGCTTCCGATGATATCCGGGTTAGAGAGTTATGCATCCTCCACTGGTACAAGAAATTCTGTTGGCCATTCCTTAATGATCTCTTCCATGTCTTCCTCAGTCATCTTATACTAAGACTATACCTCCTCCTTACTTTCATCCCCGTGCGTGGTGATGTAGATGAAGTGTCGTTCTCCGTGGAACTTCACTAGTGGCATATATCGATGGAATGTATTCATTGTCATTCAGGGGAAGGATTCAATGGAACACTTCAGTTGTAGGTAATAAGTATGGAAGACAACATTCAACTACCACTGGTTCACCATATCATCCTATACCATAAGGTAGTGAACCTCGCAGCCAACGGTTCTGATGGCTCGACTTCAGGGATTGTTTCTCCTTTTGGCATCTACCAAGAAACAAATGCAATGAGCACTAGTAACCAACTGAATTGGAATTTGTATCCTTGGTCCTGCAATTCGCGACAGTCCTTTTCCAATTTGTTGACGAGGTAACTTGCCCAGTTCATCTGTATTCCTTCAACACACTTCCCTATGAGGTCAACTATGAACCCTATGACTTGTGTCAGATGGTTCTTTTAGATGAGATTGACATCGATCAACTGACAAGATAGGTGCACTAGGCCATCCTATATGGAGGCTACCTTGTAGCCTCTATTTCCCTTCTCTACATCGCCGTAGTCTTCTTTTATTCACTGCGCCAAGGAGTGATCTGACGTCTTTCCAGGGTAAAACTAGTGAGGGTTTGGTCCCTGCATGCTCAATCCAGTGATAAGGTGGATCACCACTGGATCCATAGTTATGCGCCTATATAACCAAATATAACCTCCATGGTAGCACGATAGGAGGAGTTTAACACAAGTGTTAACCTCCTTATGTCAACCGAAGTGGATAATCTTCATTACGTTCAAGATCGTGGAGCGCATGAGCTCCTTAATCCACGACTGGGGGACTATCTTGGGCTTCTTCCCAGTCATCTTCATTAGGTACCTATGCGATGTGAGCATCGCATAATTCTTTCGGTTTCTGAGGTTGAAGTCTCTCATCTTGAGAGCTGGGATCAGCCCCAATTGGGGTCCAACTGCACGTATCCCCTTTGGGAGGTACATAGTGATGAACGTGTACTCAAGGTCACACGGGACACTATCACGGTTCAGTATGCCAATCAAAGGTGGGATGTATTCTGGCAAGACTGGCATGATCTGCTTCACATTAGATAGATCATCATGGTGCTTGCTTCATTTCTCAGTAGCACGGCCAGAACGTCTTCAAGTCGATGGGGATTCTTGCAATTCACCAGTCAACGATGCTTGTATTCCTACAGACATGACTTTCTCAGTCATGAGATCCACTAAAATTTCCTCCACTGACTTCTCTACTATGTTACGTTCACCCGACATTCACGCTTGTAATAAAATAAATCGGGTAGGAGAATAGACAAGCAAGGTAATCAAATAAATGACAAGGTATAGACAACACATCGCAGTACGAAATCAGTTCTATGTAAGTGTGGATATCTCAGTTTGAAAAAATTGGTCCCGGCACAACATCCAATGAGTTAAATAAGTAACGTCATAACAAATTCCTTCAATGGGTATGAATACGTCCATCAATGCGCATCCATCAGTTATGGCATGATCTCAGTGGTTCAACGATGATCTTTCTGTTAATAACTACGTTTCTATCCATTCTGGAGTGTCGTTCTAGTGGTTGGGATGCCTCCAATGGTCATATAGCTTCTCCATGGTGAAGTCCCATTCTGCGCGGTTTTGCTATTCCGGCAAGGTTCAAGTTATGCAAGCCTTCTTTCTGTGAAGTCTTTTCTGGGACTTCCCGTAGTTTATCTAATTTTGCTTTCTTCTTACTGAGCTTTCTTGCCTTCTTTCCTGTGATTTGAGTCTCTATATTTCTCTTTCCATTCTTATTCTTTTCTTCCCTTGATGTAGTAACTTTGCACTGTTGAGGGTCTTCCAAAGGTTTCAAGGGTAATACCTCTTCTCTTATTATTTCCGGGGTGAGTGCACTTCTTTCCTGCATGGATGGGTTCTTTAAGCCTTCTTGTGTTCTTTCAACTTCAACAACTAATTCTATGGTCCTCTATTTCTTCGACTAACCTCCTATTCTTCTATTAGTCGTGCTATTTTGCCTAGCTATGAAGTCCCTTAATTCTTTCTTTTATGTTCTGTAGCTTCCTCCTTTGCTTTCCTTTGGATCTGATCTTTCTTAATCGGGGTCTTTCTTAACAAAAGTGAAAAAGGAGTGTTGTTCTCAACAAACTTAATGACTTCAAATTCTTCTTTGGTCGATGTTCCTTGGGAAATAATATGTACATTAGTAACTCTTCCACATAGGATTATCATCTTTCCTTTAAACAAACCTATCTTTCCCAATGAAGGTACTATAGCAGGCTTTCCCAAAATTTCCCAAGTGATTTTTGGCATAATATTCACATGTGTTTCCTCATCCAAGACATAGTCTATGTCGAAGTCTCCTGTTCTTGTTTCTATGTGTTTCTTCTCTTTGAAGATCTCTGGTAGACTGATGTCTCTATGATCATTCAATGTTTCTTTCAGCTGTAATAACATAGTCTCTGATTCTTTCTAGTTTTCTAACATATCCTTACTCTCTTGACCTCCTTCATAGTTTTCTTATCTCATGTTCTTCTTTTCAACTTTAGCAATAATTCTAGGTCAATCCTCAACTTCATGGATAATAGATTTACAACAAAGACAAGTAGGACCTATACCAGGTCATTCCTTAGCAAGATGTCCCAGTCTTCTGCAATTATAATATAGTGTCAATCCTCTCTTTCTTTTAAATGATCCCCAATCCTTCCTATACTACGTACTGAGATCATATTGATGGACCTAGAATCTGCAAAAATTCTTTCTAGGTTCTTGTATCCACTTGTTAGTCCAAAAATTCTTCTTATGCATAAGAGTAACATATATTTCACTATCTCTATTAAATCTATTCAGATCAATTCTTTCTTCTAGCTGTGCCCTAGTTTTCAGACTAGGAAAAAATCTATCAAACATACCTAGATTGATACTTTCAAAGCAAATATTTCCACTTATCTTACCTTTATCAGAGCACAAAGCTTTAAGATCTTACCTCTTTTCTTCAGATCAAACTTCTCTCTTAGCATAGAGATTCACAAGCCAAGTAGAATACTTCACACTATAGCAACAAATCTTCACACAGAGCTTTCTCTTTTCTTTATTTCCCAACAATCATAGTTTCAAGTCCCAACAATAGAACCATTTGTTGGAATAGGGGTAGACCCAGGGTTCAACGCTTCAACAACGCACCAACAAAAAACTAACTACCGACCCTTTCAACAAAACCTATGAAGCAGATGCAGTCTCACCCTAGGTAGAGGTAGGGGGGGTTGTAGGACTCAGGTGTCTACAACCTAGATGGGACAATTTGATTACAACACTTAACAGAGCACTTAGTGAATCAACATGCATTAGTTCATAAATCCATTCACATCGCAGATTAAACCCTAGATACAGAACAACACAGTAGAAACCTAGATCAAGTACTTTTCATCACTCAACACCTAGCCTGGGATCAGATCTAGCATTCATTTATCATCAATAGAGCACTAAGAATCCATACATCTATCTAACATGCATAAATATCAATATACTAAAAGATAAACAATATAAACAACATCGCACAAATCACATCAACACATGATATATGTGGTTCACCCCAGTGTGGGGCTACGTCGACCAACTCTTCTTCTTCTTTATTAGTCTTCAAGCTTCTTACATTCCTCTGCTCCTATGCACAAATCCACAGAGCCAACTCCACGAAGGGTAGGAGATCTGCGCACAACTTGCCAGATCCTCCTTCCCTGAATTAGGTAAGGGCACAAATCCTTACACAGTCGGTTCACAAAGTCTCTTAAAATCGATTGCACTTAGCTCTACAAGTCTTAACATACTTTAGTCATGCACTAAGCCCATGACTTCAAAAGTTGAAATCTACTTGCATCACCTAGCTACTTATTTATACATTACAGAAAGGCCTAAACATGGGTAAACCCATGGGATGACATCCCATACCCATTACATAAACCCTAAAAGCCCCCAAAGCCCGCTAAACAAGTGATATCCCTCGATCTCTACTTCGCCTGGGCGCTCTATCTTCGACCAGCCTATCGAAGTCCCAAAAATGGTCAAACATGACCAATGTTCTCTCAAAACTTGGTCGAGGGCCAATAGAATGAAGAAATCGACCAGGGACTATCATGGGCACTAGAAATATAAGTGTGGTCACATGGTGGACAATATTCCCTATGGAAATATCACCAATGATGGACATGCAATAATCATTGTTGGAAGTTAGAGAGACTAGCATGCATTGTATTGAATATAGTGTACATTTAACCTCATGCATTTTCAAGGGTGATCTATCCATGGGTAGTGAGGCCATCTATTCAAGGGATAGTCCTTTAATATATTGATATTATCGTCACTTTAACCACTTACTCGGCTCATCATTTGTTGGCATAGGGGCAGACCCAGGGTTCAAGGCTCAAGAGTGCACCAAAAAATCCCTAACTACCGACCCTTTCGACAACACCCATGAAGAAGATGAAGTCTCACCCAAGGTAGAGGTAGGGGTGGTTGCAAGACTCAGGTGTTTGCAACCTTAGATGGGACACATATATGTGATTATATCATTTACAGAGCACTTAGCATCGATCATTCATCAATATTCAACCCTTATTATACTTCACAGACAACACAAGGCTTCGTAGTGTACACTTAGATCTACAATATTTGAACACTTAACCATAGTAACCCAGATCAGATCTAGAAGATCAGCACTAAGAATCCTCATACACATCTAACAATCATATATATCTAAGAGGAACATAGCATAAGTGGATATATCAAAGCACATAGCATAAGCAAAGATAAACACATTGGATCATAGCACAGAGCATAACACACATATTTACATGGTTCACCCCCACCCTAGGGCTATGTCCACAAGATCTTCTTCTTTATTATTGTCTTCAATCTGTTACAAGCACAAAGCCTCCAAAACCCTTCTTCGCATAGAAAAGAAGATCTGCGCAACTCACTATATCCTTCTTCTTTGTGTTACAACACTTAGCTTTCTATAACAACCTCACAGTAACTTGCACTTATCCTTGCAAGCTTTACACAGTTCGCACAAAGCACTTATTCAACATCACATAGATGCACTACCCATTGCACTAAGAAATCACATCTACTACTTATTACATTGCCTATCCTTCTATTTATACATTACAAGAGGGGGCCTAATCATGGATAAACCCACAGGCTAACATCCCTATCCCATTACATATTCCCCAAAACCCAAAAAGGACCAAAAACGGGGCCTGTCTTACACAATTTCTGCTTTGCTTTGCGCTTCATCTTTGACAGGTTGTCGAAGTTCCAAAAATGGTCAATTATGACCAAGTGTTCCTCAAAACTTGGTCAATGGCCAACAGGCCTCCAAAACTCACCTATGACTTGTTGGAAATGTTTAATAGGTAGCATATGATTTTCATTGATGGCAAGTACAACAATGAAGATGGCATGAGTATAGGAAGAATGTAACAGACGGGAATCAGAAGTATTTTAGGAAGACGCTGCAGAGCAAGCTCGATAAGTTCAGAAGAGATAGTGTAGAGGATTGTTGGTAGGTTATTAGGCAAAGTAAGTTTGTCATTGATGGCAAGATCAGAGTATGCAGTGAAGGCAAAACAAGGACAAAGTACGCTCTAGAGGAGAAGCGCCAGTGATCACTGGATCTCATCCTGAATTCCCGATGGCCATCAGATATGAATGAAGATAAAAGGAACAATGTTCCCTAACCTCTCAAAATCATGATTTAATCTCAGTTGTCAGATTAAGGTTGAATATAGACCGTTGATTCCAATCCATGTCGGAGTTTCATGGATCGAGAGTTGAATATGTCAAAGAATAAAAACCACAGGAATCCCGAAATCATGATATGCGATATTGCGATTTAATCGCAGCCGTCAGATCAAGATAATATTTGGACCGTCGATCCGACTCACGTTAGAAAACCACGTCAGCTAGGAACATGTGGCACAACCAGGTAATGACAAGTGTCAGACTGATTCAACATTTTAAGCACATGTAAGTCATGAATCATGGTGACACGTGGCAGGTATTCAACACATGTGACGTCAGCAGGTTTACACCCTTTCGGAGTTTCACATATTGGGAGTTGGAAGCATCAAGAACATTCACCACAGGAATTTCAAAATCGCGATATGCAAATTCACAAAAAGATCTTGACCATCAGATCACCAAGGAATGTGGACCGTTGATCTAGCATGAAGAAGGCCTGTGAAGTGTCGAAATTACGACAAGATCTGAACCATTGGGTCCATAGGACATGTGGTGAAAGATCGTTATGTCACTGACTGGAAAGTCAAAGGAACGAGCTTTGATCTTAGCCATCAGTTCGAGGTTTGATCTTAGCCATCAGATCAAGGTTTGATCTTGACTGTTAATCCGACTCCATCTTGGAGTCTCGACCATTGTGACTTGGAGTGATGAGACCCTTCATCACAGGAACTACGAGATGTGAATTCACGAAGAGATCTGGACCATCAATACACCAAGATTCTGGACCGTTGATCCAGCTCCATCTCAAAGTTTCGCCTATCACAACTTGGAGTGACGAGAACCTCCACCTAAGGAACAATGATATGTGAAATCGCGATGTAATCTGAGCCATTAGATCAAGCTTTGATCTGGACCGCTGATTCCAGTCCGTGTCGGAGTTTCGGGGATCGCAACATGGAGTGGCAAGTAAACAATGCAACAAGAATGTCGATTTTGCAATATGCAGAATTGCGATTCAATCGCAGTCGTTGAATCAATCTCTGATCAGGACCGTTGATCCCACACCATTTTGGGGTATCGGGGATCACGACTTGGAGAGTCGAGATGTCTCATCTCCAGACTCACAAAATGCGAAATCGTGAAAGCACCTTATGCATAAGGTTGTGGTCACAGCCCATGGTCACGAGAAGGGAAGGAGTCATTCTAGATAAGCTCCATTTCGGGGTTTTGGAGATCGCAACTTGGAAAGTCGAGATGCCTGATCTCCAGATCCAAGAAATGTGAATTCGCGAAAAGCGCTTTTTGCATAGGCACTTGGTTATGACCATAGCCATATAGAGGAAGGAGATAGCATAGAAAATATTTGTATCGAAGCTTCAGAGATCGCAACATGAAGTGTCAAGACACTTGGGCATAGGAATGCTGAAATGCCAAAACCCGATTTAAAGGAAAGATTAATTAAGTTCATCCAACGACGCAGATAAACATGAAGGAGATCGGAGGGCTACTGATGCACGACATAGTGAAACTGCCAGAAACCATTGATGGCATCTGCTAGAGAATTCGAAGAGACCTCTATGTGATCGCCAGAGGAGATGAAGAGTCTCCAAGCTTCGTCCAAGTGAAGGAAGACTATTCTTAGAAGGGATTGACAGATGGATGAGCATGGAAGCCTGTAACTGAAATAGAGAAGGTGAGCTCGACTGTCACAGAGAAGACAAAGAGTCTCAACAGCCAGAGAGGTTAAGGAATCTCAGCTTAACACCTAGTGATGATTGACACAAGGGTTGAACTGCCAGATAAGTTGAAGAGTCGTGATGAAGATCACGCAGAGCACTTGAGATGTGGAGGAGATTGGCGCGGTATGAGCATGCAGAGGAATGGCGAATATTGCATGCACAAGATGCATAGAAGCCATATATACACGGTACAGAGAGGAGAAGTAGTTACTGCTACTATTGGAGTTTCTGTGGTTGCTGTTATTGAAGGTGATTCATGTGTAAAGAAGGAGGAGAGTGAAGTAGCTAAATTGAACAGAAGAGGATCTGCGCAGCGAATGTACATGGCGCACAGAGCATAAAAAGCAAAATAACAAATAACACAAGTCATGTGTGCAGGAAGGCAGTGAGGTAGACAGAGCAACGAAATGCAGCAGAACAATGATGAGTCTGGTAAGCCATTGTTGAACATTATATCACTGTAATAAGTTTCAGTAGCAAAGATTTATATTTCAGGGTGGAAGGGAGGTGTTAGGGAGGACTGTTGTCCTCATAGGTTCAAGTGGGTGCTTGAACATTGGGAGTTGTAGCTTCCATCTGGTTGTAGCTATAGAAACCAGGGTGGCAGGGTGGTGCAAGGGAGAACTCTTGTTCTCTGTTATAAAGGTTGGTGCCTGTATGATTGGAAGTTGGTGCTTCCATCCAGTTGGTGCTGGAAACACTTAGGGAGTTGGT
>ML815226.1:73914-91355 GCA_009831015.1 Picea engelmannii | reverse complement strand
CGTTGCCTGGAGGAGCTGTGCACCATTTTCGACTCGCTTGAAGCTGGACTGCCAGAGCATGGGCTTGCAACAGCGATGGTGGAACGCATATTCTTTGGACCGGCCATGTCTAGGAGACTTGTGAGTAGTAGTGCGTGTGGGCCGGCTGATAGCAGAAAATCCAACGTTGTTGACCTTCCTCTGGAGTGTGGTTATGGTGAAGGTAGTATAAGCAACGACAATATGTTGTATGCAAAATGTACGCTGCAGAACGGGCGTAGCGCATCTTATGAAGTAGAATTGGTGGGTCATCATCGACTGGTTCTTAAATGGGGTTCTACCCCTTTGGTGTGGGTTTCTACATGGAAATCAACCTGATCATCATCCTGCATATCCAACCATATGAGGTTGAACATATACCACCAAGGTAGAGCCATATCAACCAATCTGTTTGGGTATTTGGATCTGGACCTTCAGCTCTCGTTTATTCCAAGAAAGTCAACGAATTGAGATGCATGCAAT
Organism: Picea engelmannii; assembly: GCA_009831015.1. NCBI lineage: Eukaryota > Viridiplantae > Streptophyta > Pinopsida > Pinales > Pinaceae > Picea > Picea engelmannii. The sequence continues at coordinate 90,854 of ML815226.1, read as the reverse complement.
TCTTTGGATGCTTCAATGATTTCATAAACTGTTCCAGGTAAGTGTATCGTTGTGTTTTGGAAACTTAATTGCAAGGTTGAACAGTTATCTAAAGAAGTATGATGCTATTTATTTGTGGATCCTAGGATAAGTGTGCCACTAAATGTTTAAATTGTGATATGATCATTTTTTTTAATGTGTAATGAAGTATAATGATTAAGCTGTGTTTTGATGATGATAAGATTGGAAGAAAAAATAGTGTAATTTTGTTAATTTTGTTGAAATAGTAATTGTGTATATTTAATTTTTTTTAGACATCTAAATATTTATATGTATTAAATTTTATTATTTAAATTAAATACTTTTTTAATATTTTGATTCATTAGTATAGTTGTTATATATTTCATTTTTATTTTGTTATTAATTTTAAATTTTATATTAAATTTATTCATGCTATGTGCCAATGTTAAGTTTACATAGATTTTGGTTTTTTTTTTATGGAAAGAAGACAAGATTGAATGATATTGTTACATTAAACCTTTCAACTTCATGATTAGCATATGACATTGGTTTTATATTTTATCATGTGATGGGGAACTCATACTTTTTTTTATAATTCTTTCGTAGGCACCAACCTATTGTTACAAATATTTGTAGTTATCAATCCAATCAAGACACCAATTTTTACTGGTACAAATCTTGGTAGGCACCAAACTACTCTTAAAAATCTTCGTAGACACTAATCTACTCTAGACACCAATCCCCACCTCTAGGCACCAACTTAGCAAGAGACATCAATCTCTTACAGATCTTGATAGGCACCAATCTACTCGAGACACCAATCTCGGCCACCACTACAAACCAACTTAGAAAAAAACACCAAACTCTTATTGATCTTCATAGACATTAATCTACTAGAGACACCAATCCCCACTGATAAACACTAATTTGACAAGAGACACCAATCTCCAAGCTACACCAAACTCCACCTAGTCTTCTTACTATTTCTGCCTTCACCAGGTCTACTCGTCGCTTCTACCTTTTCTAGATCTACTTACTACTTCTTCCTTCACTAGGTCTACTCACTACTTCTGCCTTTGCCATTTCTGACCAAAATTTGAATGTCCAAATGGCAACTTTCCCAAAGCTTGTTCTTTTGGGCCTCTTCCCAAGAACAAACTTGTACATCATGCCATGTATCCAATTTTTCAAATCTAATTCTAAAACTGTAACCTGAGGTAGTCTTTATGCCTCCTTTATCTCTGCAAAATCTCAAAGTTTGAAACAACATAGAAAATAAGTTATAGAAAAAGTGTCAAGTTGACTTGTTTGCAATTGATTTCGGGAGCATTTAGGAACCCTAACTTCCAAAGATCATATCTCCAAAATCATAACGAAACCACATCTGATATTTTTACCCACATCTAATATTTTTACCACATCTACACCACGATATCTCCTCTGTCTCTGCAAAATCTCAAGGTTTAAACATCCCATAAAATAAGTTATAGAAAAAGTGCGAAGATGGCATGTCTGAAACTAATTTCAAGAGCATTTAGGAACCCTAAGTTTCACAAGGAATATCTCCAAAAGTATAGCGAACCAACATATAATATTTTAACCACATGTACACCATGATATCTCATCTATCTATGAAAATCTACAAGGTCTGAAACATCCTAGAAAATAAGTTATAGCAAAAGTGTCAAGATGACCTAATTCAAACTGATTTCAGGAGCATTCAAGAACCCTAACTTCCACAGGCCATATATTCAAATGTGCAACAAACCAACATCTGATATTTTTATCACATGCACACCAATATGTTTTCTCCATCTCTGCAAGATATCAGGGTATAAAACATCACAAAAATAAGTTATAGTGAAAGTGCCAAGATGACATGTTTGAAACTGATTTGAGAAGCATTCAAGAACCCTAACTTCCACGTGGCATATCTACAAAAGTGTATCGAAACTACATCTGATATTTTTACCCAATGTACACCAAGATATATCCTGTATCTATACAAAATATCAGGGTATGAAACATCACAAAAAATGAGTTATAGCAAAAGTGTCAAGCTGACCTGTTTGAAGTTGATTTTAGGAGCATTCAGGAACCGTAACTTCCACAAGGAATGTCTCTGAAAGTATACCAAACCAAGATATGATATTGTTATCCCATGTATACCAATAAATCTCCTATATTTATACAAAATATCCCGGTCTGAAACATCACAAAAAATAAGTTATAGAGAAAGTGTCAAGTTGACCTATTTGAAATTTATTTCAGGAGCGTTCATAAACCCTAAAATCCATAGGTCATATCTCCAAAAGTATAGAAAAACAACATATAATATTCTTACCACATGTACACCAAGATATTTCTTCTCTCTCTGCAAAATATCAGGGTCTGAAATGTCTTAGAAAAAAAATATCGTGAAAATTTCAAGATGACCTAAAATTGATTTCATAATTCAATCTTTCCTAATCAATTTTTCACACACACACACACACACTTTCTCTTAATTATTTCTCTTTTTATACTTTTTCATTACCCTTCATGAAAGGACATGTATCTTAATTGCATAATTAATTCACAATACCATGGAAAAATACCCCAAATACCGTGGGAAAATACCCCAAACCCATGGGTTTGAAACCACCATTTCATGTTTTACTTCTTCACATGCACCCCTTTTTTAATATACTTGTAGACCTATATATATAAATCAATCTTGGAAACTTGTGTGTATTGTAATATCGTAATATGAAACTAATTACATCATTAATCCTTTGACATCAATGATAATAACTTGAACAGTGGAAAGTTGGTAATGGGCGCAAAGTTATAATATGTATGAATCCCTAGATGGGAATCGGGGAGGATTATCATCTATCTGATTCTTTGTTACTATTTGTTCATGAGGCTGAAATTTTCACCTTGGTGGATGCAAAAGTGCAGTCTGCACATGCTATAGGGAGGCATGGTTGGAAGATCATAAAGGAGTTAAGTTTATTAGGGATTGAAGTGACAGAATGGTCACTCTATAATCGTAATTTGGTTTCCAATTTCTTTTTGTTAAAATAAGACAAGGAAGTTGTTCTATGTTGGTCCAAAAATGCAGGAACATGTGAATACAATGCAAAACTAGGGTATGAGGCCATAGAAGAGGCTAACTTATCTAGAGAAAAACTATGGTGGAGGAGTATCCTTTGGAAAATCCATGCTCCACTAAAGTGCGAAATCACTTTGTGGCTAGCTCTGTCTAATAAACCATTAACATGGGAAAATGGTTTGAAGATAGGTTCGGTCGGCTCAAGAATATGCACCTTATGCAAAGAAAATGAGGAGACAAGCTCACATTTGTTCACATAGTGTCCCTATATCATTTAGGTTATTAAGCATGTGATGATATTTTTCAACTAGAAGGTTAGCTTGACACACTAGGGTCTGGACTCTTGTATGAAAGCTTGGTTGAACAATAAGGAGGTAAAATATTTAAAATCTTTTTCTTGTATTGTGGTTAATAGTGTGTAGGGGCACGCAACAATATATTTCTATAGACTCATTCATTTCTCTAGAAATTGTGCAAATCGGATCATAAACTTGGTGAAAGAATTCAAGATCATTGAAAAACGAAAAAAGAAACCTCGAATCCCAATCATGCATGCTCAAGACTTGGACATTCTGTGAGGTTTCTTCGATGAAGCTAGTCAAGGAAACCCTACCTTTTGTGGGGTTGGTGTCATGTTTTTCATTAGTCAAAGCCATTATATGCACATTCAGTATCTACTAGGCAGAGGCACCAATAATCGTGTTGAATTCATTGCACTAAGGACATTTTTGGCTATTTCTCACGAAAAAGGAGTAAAAAAATTGCAAGTAATGGGGGACTCCAAACTTGTTATCAACTCATCCCTTAAAAAATTGAAGGTGGATAATGTGCACCTAGAATTGTTACTTCAACATAGAATGAAGACTCTTTAGTCCTTTGAATGGCTTTTATTCAGACACATATATAGAGAGATCAACTCAAAAGTTGATGAACTAAGGAAGCTCTTTCTCTTTCCATAGGGGATTTTGGATTTTATGAATTTATAGATGACATATAATCAGAAGAAATGTAATTTAAGTTTTAATTTGTAATATTGAATACACGGAATGCATACCATAGAGGTACTTTTTGTATATATCTCTACATTGAATGTAAATAAATGAAATGTCCATTTTGCTAAAAAGATAATACCGTAAGAACATATTTTTATGTGATTTATAGTAGAATACAAGAGGGACTTATAAAAATCATGAAAAATCTCTACATAAAATCATAATATGTATATTTAAAACTCATGAATATAAGATTTTTTTTTTTTAAGGAAAAATAGATATCATTAAAACTTATTCATTTATCATTATTTTTTTTTAAATAATTTATTCTTTTATATAATAAATTTAAACATCATTCAAACCTATCTCTATATACCAATACTTTGTTATAAACACATTTTTATACACATTTGATAGACATTTATTACTATAAAAACTATATATTTATATGTATATTTATATAAAACTTAAGATCCTAAACCAATATAATTTTATAACTTCTTTAAAAATTTCAATTACATTTATATATTTAAAACAAAATTTCAATTGCATTTATATATTCAAAACCAAATTTACATTGAAATATTTTAACACTACTTTGTACCAATACACTACTAAAAAAGTGAATTCATGTTTTTTTTTTCGTTTAAAATCCGTCTTTAAGACCTTCAAGCATGTCATGGACATTGGATATAAAATGTTTTCGATATAGAGGATAACATTTTTAATACAAATGGTTTTTGTGACTTAAACTATGGGCTTATGACTCAACTCTTGGATTTTACCCTTATTCTATGTTTTCATCCCTAAAAAATAAATAATCTATATGGTATAAAGTCATTTTCATCCAATAGGGGAAGAACTACAAATATTATAAATGGATGTGTGACTTAAATCATAGTTGGAGGGCTTAAATATTGGAATTTACTCTTAATATACATTTTTTGGAGTTAAAAATTTATTAATGTGAAACATAAATTTCAATCAAGGGTTATTACATTATAATAGTTAGTAAGACTTGTAATTGTTATTAATATATTATATATAATGATCATAAGGAAAATAGAGCCCACAATAAAAATCACGATGAAAAAAGGACCCAAAAGGCATGACATTAAAAGTGTTGGTGATTTTAGTGCCAAAGTGAAAGATGATGGTAGTCTTAGAATTATGGGTATTTCAACGAGGGAGGATGTCCATCTTAATATTATAGTGAGAGCCTAAGAGTGAGAATATTGTTATGGACATCACATGGATAACAACCACAAACTAAAGAGGGCCTACCATAAAAATTACAAGAAAAAGTTAGGCCCCACAAGGCATGATAGTATATGTGTTGGAGATCTTAGTACTATAGTGAGGGAGGAAAATGATCTTAGTACTAGAGGTACAAGAGGGAGGGAGGGTGGCAATCTCAGTAATAGAGTGAGGGTCGCAAAATGATGATTATTATTGACATCACATAAATAATTACCACAAGGAAAAGATGACCCATCATAACAACCACAAGGAAAAAAGGGTCCATAAGGAATGACACTATAAGTGATGATGTTCTTGGTACTAGAGTGAAATGTGTGATATGTGAAATGCATGATAGCTAACATTGAAATTTCCAACAATGTTAGTATGAAAGAGAGAATGAGCTAGGATCAAATTGTCCTTAGCTTTAGTATGGGAGTGAGGATGATATAGGATGGTGAACATAGTATTTTCTTAGTACCAAAGTGATGGATAACAAAAGAGGATTATTATGGACATCCCATAAATAGTTCAACCACAAGGAAAAGAGGACCCACCATAACAACCACAAGGAAAAGAGGGCCCACAAACCATGCCACCATAGGTGGTGGTGATCTCAGTACTAGAGTGAAAGGAGTGATACATGAGATGCACGAGATATGATACTTATATTGTCGATGATGTTATTAAAAGAGGGACAATGGGATAGGATCAAATTGTTAATGATTTCAGTATTAGAGGGAGGATGATCTAAGATGGTAATCATAGTATTTTCTTGATACCAGAGTGAGCGAAAATCTCATAAGGTATGGCACACAAAACTAGAATGATTGGTGATGTTAGCAGATGATAGAAGATGATGTTAGTACTATCTGAGTGCCAAAGTGATGAAATATTGTCATATTGATACTAAATGGAGGAGGAAATATGCTAACACATCAACCAAGGGTCAGGGAGGATGGTGATCTTAATACCCAAAGAAGGCCCCACATGGGAGAAGGTTACTATCGCATCAACCAAAGGCATGACAAGATGGTGATATTAATACTATCTTAGTACCAAAGTGAGGTAGAATGGTGATCTTAGTACCAAAGAAATACTAGATACAGAAGTACCAAAGAGAGGGAGGATGTTATGACTTGCATGCAAAAGCTATCTTTCCAATTGACTAATCCTTTTATTCATAGAAATACTTATTGTTATTGCACAATTTGTAGTTTTTGAAAATCCCAACCCAAGAAACAAGTGTGTGACACAACTGGGGACACGTATCATTGTCACCTCAATAGATATCCCCCTCATTTTAGTGATGGACAAGTCCAACACAAGGGAGGATTCTCGAGTGACCCTAAGGGGACTGGAAGGGGAGAGGCTAAGGGCTAAAGGAACCATCCCTATAGGTCATGACTAGACAGTACTGAAGCTTGATGGAGGATGATTATAAGTCAAGGAATGGGATTCCAATTGATATTACTTGTAAAACATATGTTTGACAACAAGAAAAAAAACAATGTATGATGAAATAAGCCCCGAGACAAGAGGGAAATCAACAAGAAAACTTGCTTTACAAAAAATGTAGCATATAATAGTGATATATAAGAAACAATAGAATTATAACATTTGCAAATTAGACCATCGAAATCAACATATGATATTGGATAAGAAAGCTTTCAATTAGTAAGCAATTTTCCGATGCTTAAACCAAGATTTTGACGTCAAAAGAGGGCTATAAAAGAGTGTTATCAACAAATAATTATGACATCCCTATGGATGTAGCAAAATTTTGCTACAAAAACAAGTTCTAACCACTAAATCAACAAGTAAGACACCCAAACAATAGCCCTTTAATAGTAGATTAATTATCACATCTTACAAGCAATTTTCAGCCATAGAAAAGTAGAGAAATTGTATGAGAAAGAGTGTTTTGTTGGAACCCTAATGGTTGTAGCTGAATGTTTATTACAACAAACTAGTCACTTGACAAATAAAGATTCCCTTGAAGCATAAGAGAGTCTAAAGCATGTGAAATTCAAATCCAACTTGAACAATTCCAAACCATCAATTTTCATGTTTACCAATGCAACAATTAACAATATTCAATGCAAAGATTAGTGACTTATTATTGGGTGAATGGATTATCTTCCTTGGAAGACAAACCAAACAATGAGGAAAACGAATTTTTTGTTGAGAGTTAAAACCTTATAAAACCCAACAACAATCCTTCCAAATCGTCTAGTGTGGAATCTAAGATGAACTAGGGTTTAATGTTTCTCTAGGGGTGTAAACCCCCTTACTTCCTAGAGAAAACAAACCCTATCCAAGCCTTGCAACAAGGGTGTAAAACCTCTTACTCCTTGTGGCAAGCCTTGTAGCCTTTCAATAACAAAGAATATTTTTTTTTGGTGGAGGGTGTAACACCTTTTACTCCCCCTAGGATTTTAGATATTTTTCTTGAATTTAAACAAGAAAAACAACAATAGATTGCAAAAATTACTCACCAAATCCAAGAGAAAGAATGCAATAAACCCTTATTACCAAGATATCATCCACAATTTGTGAAAGAAACACCATAAAGAGAAGTTGCTAGCCTTTATTGCTCCAATCACAATAGTTGCATCCATTTTGACAAGAAAATGAGAGATAGTGATTTGTCCAAGAGGGACAAAATTTCAGTCTAAGAGTGAAAATATCAAGTGTTGAGTTATGTTCTTGTGAAAAAAAACTTGCCTCTATTTATAGAGGAAAAACCAAGTCATATTTGTTCCACGTTACAATTAAATCCATAATTTTAGGCTAAAACCTAAGTTACGATGTTTAATTAGCAAATTGTTTTGCTATTTTTTCCTACATAGGATACAAAATGACTAAAAATAACAAAATGATGGCATATAATCCCATAAAACTCTTCTCCAAGGTGGCACCTATGATCATAAGCCTCCAAAGGCTAGGACGTCATGCTAGAAATGTGCCACGTCACCCCCAAATCAAGCAAGAGATCGAGGTTTCAAGCCCACAACACCACCAAGTGCATATAAATGGTAAAACTTCCCCTCAAAAGTCGAACATCATGCTCCAAGGGAGGGACATTTGGGCATATGAGGGTAACATCATCTCTTCTTTATACTTCTCGGCTTTCTCCAAGTGCTAGAGACATCTCCCAAGGTGTGACGTTCATCATTGTAGGCCTCAAATGAGTGGAGAGAAAAATCCATCAAGTGGGTTTCCAAGCCCCTATGAAGGTCCAAGTGGCTTAGTCCCTCCATGAATATCTTTCATCGGGCAAAGTGCTACAAAGACAAACAAATATGCCCTCCAAGGGTTCACAATTCATATGAATCACGTCAAGTAAGCCGCATTTAATAAAAGAACCATCCAAGCAAGCATATTAAGTTCCCTCTTTTGGAATTAAACAAATGCTCAAAGACCTTATAAACTTTGTCAAATTTAGGTATGGGAGGGGTGTCATGGTGCCCTATTGGTTAGGACAATTCCCAAGTGAATGAATGTTTCCCAAGAAGACCCTCTCTAGGTCATGTAGTGAGTATGAGGTAGATCGGGGTAACACTTTTGGGCATGGGGTTCTTGACATATCAAGGGTTCATATTGTCTCATTTATGGGTGCCTTTGTGGAGGGTGTGTCACATCTCTTCATTTGCAATGCAACATTTTCTCAAGCCTGTTATTTTCCTTTTATTTTGTATGGTCCGAACATTGAGTGTTATGTGAAATGGAAAGTAAAAGAGCACTGGAATTCCACTTGAAGTTAGAACACATTGAGTTCCATATGCACTAGAAATTAAAGGACATCTCAATGCATTCCCCCACAGAGAGGAAGATTTTCTAATTTGTTTTCTTTTTGAAGGTCCTTCATTTTTATGCAGAAACATTTCATTGCTCTCAAGATCTTAGGGAAAGAATCTAAAAGGATAGGTTATGGATTTTGACTTTTACAATGTTAGCTATAGCACCTTTGGGCCTTCAGCCCCTTCTTCCCATGAAATGAGGTACAAACCCTTCTTGGGGTCAATGGACCCAAAAACCAACATTCACATTACAGTGAAGTAGAGCATCGAAGAGATAGTAAGCCACTCTCTCCATGGTGGGGCCTATGGGAGAAGCCAGTCCTCGTAACCTATAGAGTATGACCTCCACTACATCTTCTATTCCCTGCGACATTGCCTCTACGCATGTTGTCAGGAGATGTACAAGCCTTTATATTCCATATACTCAAGGATGCCATGGTCGACGTCGACAGAGGATGGGGATGGCATCACTCTGATGGAGTTTAAGGAGCATTCCCACTAGCCGAGAGGAGTAGGTTAATTTGGGAGCAAACAGACCTACTTTTCAAGTAAAAAAGTGACTCTGAATCAAGTCAGATTTTCAGAAATAGTATGAGTTTCACATGGATCAAAGTTGCATTTCAAAAATTTATCTAAAAATTTGCTCTATTTTAAACTAACCCAAATACTTAAAAAAATAAATCAAAAATTAAACTAACTCGGATACCAAAAATTTAAAAACGAACCGCTAAAAAACAGGCAGAAAGCCCAAGTTAGCACACTCCCTCACGGAGATGGAGTTTTTCTCGCTGTAATTAGTTTTCCAGACGTTAGAGATGCGTTTTCTGGCTGGTGGGGACCTACACAATGAAGTGATCGAGACATGTGGACTCTCATTTCATACGACATTACGGTTGGGACGTCATCGAATATCGATGTATTCGATGTAGAGGAATTTGTAGTTAGTTTGAATAATCGGGTTATTTGGTTGGCATTATATAACTTTTAGGTTAACATTAATATCTTGCCAGGCAGCGTTTTATTCCTTCTAATGTTAATGTTATCATAATGAGTTAAAGTTTCGTAAAAAAAATTGAACCGAAACTTATCTCTTATATTCGAATAAACTATTAAATTATAATGATACTTATTCATGATTAAAATTGAACTTGGGTTTAAACTTATTCTAGAAGTATAATTCAAAAAATACTTATAAAATAAATATTAATTTTTAAAATTACTTGTTATGTATGAAGGACAACAAATATAATAAAATGTCAAAAGAAGGGTCATATTTTTAATAACTCATCAATGTCTTCAGTTCCAATGTTTGGTTTGTCAATGAATATTGGTTCATCACACAATATTTTCCTTTAGCAATTAAAGAATAACACAATCTCTATTCTAGTTGGCTCTTATATATTCCGTGTTATGGTGTACCCTTCCACAACATTAAATCCATCACATAGATCGCACTTAGATAAATATCCTCCAATTGTATTGGCTCGTGCATTATTTTATGTGTCACTTACTGAAATCTTACCAAAGAAGCTTAGACACCTTGCCTTTTTGAACCCCCACTTGAATTCATGTGTTATGAGCATTGTCGATTCTTGTCAATATAGGAATTGAAATTTCATTTAGTTTACATACTTCATCTTTTCGAATCTCACACTCACAATAATGCCCTTTACTTTGTAATATTTTCCTTCGGCATTTGTCATAATGTCATTTCTTTTGTTATCTCGTTCTTGTTTCTAGAAACCTTGAAACATTGACCTCATTGTGATGATAATTTGTAAATATTTTGAGAATTCCTTATAGCTCTCGTTCCCCCTCCCTCATCCCAAGCCCAAGATCAAGGAAGTGTATCCCTTGTAGCACTAGTGCTTAGAACAACATTTTTAAAACTAGGCGGAGTTCTTAAGAAGGCTAGGGAGAAGGTCACTTAATTTTTGTTATCATCAAACCTATGCATTAGGGATTATGCTCTAACATCCCACTCTTTCATGCATTTTCACATGGTTTTAGAGATAAAGTGAACAATCAACATCCTCAATAAAAATATCATACTTAGTGGTCTTGATGAGTAATTTCATTTAGTTTTGTGTTTCTATAAATCTTGGAAATCTCCAAATCATAAACATCTTAAGTTAAATAATAAGCAATGGATGCAGTCATGCTAGATTGTCATGTTCTTAGAGACCTATAATGCAAGTAGGGCCTCTTCATTCCTTTTATAATATTTTGATAGAATTGTCACCCTTCAACAAAGGTCTGAAGATATACTACAATTTTTTCTTTTCTAATGAGATCTAAAATGAACATGACTCCCATGGTTAAGTAGGATTGGGGTAGTCAAATCTCGATAGAGTGATTTGTTTCGATGAGCCTTGTTCTGTAAGATGACCGAGGTTCGAAACTCACCGCTATTAGGAGGAGACACTAAAAAATCCAGCCATGTTAAGGATTGGTGTGGCCCAAGTCAGGTGTGATCCCTCAGTGATTTCGACCACTTAGATACCCCATGGGTCACGGTTTCTTAGCCATAGGCTAGTCCCGCAGCTCACAGACACACTAGTAAACAAAAAAAAATAGGATTGGGGTATGCTAAAAATACAAACATAAGATGCAATGCTCATGCATCATATGAATACTTAGATTACATCCTTTTTTGTATTGGGGTTCACAAAAAATATTTGACTTTGTAATCATGTCTAAAGTTTTATATTGTTGTTTTTAACATTTTGAAATTCCTACAAAGAAAACTTGACTCAATGATTATTATTATTATTATTATAACTCATCAAAACGTTATATTTGGAATTACAAAATATGCTTTCTATTGGTATTTGAAGTTGGACTATTTACACTTCTCATTTTATACAACAACAGAATTGAAATGTTAGCATCTAACTTTATCACAATTTTATTGGGTATTTGAACCCAAACTATTTAAACTTGGACAAAGAAAATGCAATAACTATTGAACTATTTAAACTTGTATGAAGAAAATGCAATAACTATCTCCCAAGACTTCTTATTTCCCGAGGACTTAGTTAAGGGACCATTCCCCACGCATTGAGATGAGTTTTTTCATTGATGGGAAAATGAACAATGACATGATCGAGATAGGTGAACTTTCATTTTATATGACATCACGTTTGGGACTTCAACGCATCTCAAAGGCATACATTTTGGGCAAGCAATATCTAGCCTATTGCAGAGTCCTTAAGACTCCGCAGAATGAATGGTCGTGCAACCATGCTCATGCATTTAATCCATGCTCCCATCCACATATTCCTCACCATGAAGTATGGCCATCCTGTTGCCACCCACCTGCACACATATTTTGGTTGCTACAAACTCTGACAACTCCAACCAATCTTCCCTTCAGCCTCTCTCGAGAAAACTATGTTAGCCCATGGAGTTCACCCACCACGACTCCCTTATGGTGTCCCACTTCCCAATGGATAGTAAGATGGCTTCTATCAGGGACAATCGTCGAAATTGTCGAATTTAATTGAGTTGGTGAATCTAAATTTTGAAATCTAAATGGAGGGAATGGCTCCCTGTACCATTCACCTAGGGACATATTAAGAATCCTAATAGAAATCCAAGACAATCGATTACTCTGAACAGTGAAGGGTGTAAAAGAGACATGCATCCATCTTTCAAGGGAAATCTTGATGGATTTGAGGTTTGGTCGGTGACTGTAATAAAGTAAGAAATGAAATCATTGCCTCTTTACTATTTTGATCGGATTAGTAGTGAAGGCATATTAATGGAAGAATTTATGTTGAGAGTAGTTTTATTATGCAGATCCAAGTGAAATATGTAGTCCTAGTCTACGCTTCTCACAATTTTTACGCGGGGAAAGTGAACGTTTCCCATATATGTATCAACAAATAAGGTAGTAGAGCACTCTTGCATGAGAAGGATATTATACTTCTCTTGTGGATTTTGTTATTTTTTCAGTCGAGTTCTTGCAATATCATAATTGCAGGGTTTTGTTTTTTTAATTTTTGCAAAGAGAGATTCATACTGAGATATTGTTGTGTTGTGGGAGTAGTGTAGGAAAAGGCCATAATGGTGATGGCTGGCGAGAATAAGATTTATTTTACACAACTATTACTATACAAACTTTCTCACCAAAATCATAATTGAAGCCAAGGATGGCCTGGCCTATATATCTTAGTTATTCATCATTTGGATTTTGGAATACTCTTCGAAAGGTAGATTTCTTTCCTGTTTGCCTTCTATTTTTTTCTTGTCCTTTTTGGAGATTTAATATAGCACACGATCACCAAAGAAGAAAAGATACCGACAAAAATAAAACAACTTGCAAATACTTTGATTTTTTTCCTGATTTGTTTGTTGTCAATGACCACTAAATTCAAAAGATTGCAGATGAAAGAATCTTCATTACTCTCATCAACTAAAAAGTTGTACATCTATTGCAATTAAAAGTATTCACATCCTAAAATTTTATTAATATGGTCATGATGATATAATGTCTTAGCATGTTTATGTATGTTATTTTGGTTTTTAAGCTTTAATCGATATTTTTTTGGAATTTATCCCCCCAAAAAAGTTAAATATTAATTTAATCTTATAATTATTAACAAAATTAGTGAGATTAAAATTATATATTCTTAAGTTTTAAAGTTAAAATGGATTTAATCTTATCCTCATTCATTTTATAATTTAAATATTACAAAACATTCCAAAATAGAGTTCAATATTTCAATTATTAATTTTTAGTGTCATTTATAAATTTAAGTAATTTGTCATCTTTATAGAATTTAGGGAATTTTATGCCTATGTTGTTTTATTTTAATTAATTTGATTATTAGTTGTACATGTTTGTTTTCATAGTGTAATCAAGTTAGAAAAATTAACTTGATGGCAGTTTTAAATATAAAGCATTTAAAAATGCATCTAAAGCTTCAACAAACATGTACAAGCCAAATATAAACTTGGCTACAAGCCATGTAAATTGAGGCTTATGAAGTTATCTATCCATTGTTAAAGATCATACAAATAAATATTTCAATTTTGTTTGTATTATTGAATGTACCTATAATATTTTTAAGAAAATATTTTTTAAAAATCCAATTATTTGAAAATGATATATTTCTTAAATAAATTGTTTTCATTTATTCATATTCAACCTTCTCATCATCACATATCATACAATCTCCTTACTACTATGTTTTTTTTTTTCACAGAAACATGTGAATAATATGGAATTTTGATTATATGGATTATGCTACACAAAGATTTGAGCAATATCGTCGATTGAAAACTTTACTAGTAAATATTAAATTGCCATATTCACGCAATGACATCAACTAGGATTGTGCCATAGATTTTCACAATACCATAAAGTCTTCCCAATTAAATGGCAATATCCATGATGCTTGTCATTTCACAAAGTTGCAATGCACTTATGATTAAAACCAAAATTGTACTTATGAAATATTTTGATAGTTAAAAATGTGCCTTCTCCATGTAACCCCATCATTTCTAGAGAGCTTTCTTAGTGTCGATATCCTTCTATATGTATAAAATCGCAAATTGCTTATGGCTATCATATGTAAATTCCATCTTACAACAAGATGACCCATTGCAAACATCACAATGAAATAAATATGATTGTACATCAAAATGATTCATTCAATTGCTTCGTACTCTTTTAGTGGTTGTTGGTTAATAAATTATTTCATCCCACAAACATATAAAGAAGTGGTTTTAGTATATGTTTGATAAGAATGCCACTTTCTTGGGTTAATAAGACTAACAAAACTCTAACTCATTCATGTTAATGTGTAACATTTTCATATTTAATTATATTTAAGAAAACCAAATGTAATGTTCCTAACCAAATCTAATTTTCCTTAATACTACAACTCACCCTTACTTATCCAATGTTAAACACATATCCATATTTTTTTATCTACACATTCAAATTGGTAGAAATTAGTGTATTATTCCATCTCTTATTTGTTTGACATTGAGAAAGTGGTAGATCACTACCCAATACATAGTTAAACGATAAGATAATATGTACTTAAGGTTAAAGTTTCTGTGCATCTCAATTATGTTACTATATTTGAAAGGATTTTTCTGACTTGCTACATAGATCCAAATAATTGAAAGGAAATTAATATGCCAACAATATAATTTTGAATTTGTATTGATGCTTTCCTTATAGGTATTTAAAGCATTACCATATTTTTGAAAAAAGATATATCTCTCTTTGTAAGTTCTCTAGACACCATAATTGAAGATCTTGTATTCTTATGATTTCAAAAATCAAAATAGACATAATTTCATTGATGATGTTTTCTTACTTGTTTGATGTTAAAATAGAGTTTCAAATTAATTATTGCCCCAAAAGACACTTCCACAGCCCAGTATGAGGGATATGTGTAATTCCTTTTGTGCTCAACATGGAGTTGACATGTGGCATTTAAAACAAATATAAAAAAATAAAAAAATATTTTAGTGTGGGCCATAAATAAAATATTTCAATATCGATCTTAATCAAAATAATTCTATATCAACTCTATATATAGAGAGTGTAATTGAAAGTAAAAAATTATTTTTCCCCACATAGATGCTTTCTACTTCCCCATATGAGGGAGATGTGTGATTCCTTCAATTCTTAATATGGAGTTACCACATGTCATTTAAAAAATATCAGTAACAAGTAAATATTTAAATATCAACTTTATATATATATATATATATATATATATATATATATAACAATTGAAAGTAAAAAAATTCTTATGGTTAAAACATTTGAATGGTGGGTTGAGAAAGAGGGAATGCGTAATTCCTTAGGTGCTCAACATGGAGTTGACACATGGTATGTGTGTGTGTGTGTGCACGTGCGCACACACACACACACACACACACACACATATATATTAAAACCAACATAGATTCATCTTAACTTTGGATCTATCATGCATTGAGAGTCATCAAATCCTTCGAGATGAAAACATTTCTTCGCGTTTTATACTCTAAAAAGATTTGCATCTCGATGAATTTGATGCCTCTCGGCACATGATAGATCTAGAGTTAAGATGGGTCTACGTTGGTTCATTTTTTTAATAAGTTTGTAAGAGTTTCTAGTGGATACTCACTGTTTGGTATATAGTGCATACTAAAATATTAGGTATCTTTTAGATACTGGTGACTAAATGAAACCGACTTTTGATCTTGGAAGTATGACCTAAAACTACCTATTATGGACCACCATTGATTTATTTCAAGTGGCCAGGGTTTCTTTACGCATGGAAGTGGTCGGCTTCCATATATGTGCATATATAGAAGTGGTCGAATTACATATATGTGCATATATGGAAGTGGTCATCTTCCATATATGCGCATATATCGAAGTGGTCAGATTCAGTATATGGAAGCCACCTTCCACCTTCCGTATATGAGGATATACATAAGTGGTCATCTTCTATATATGTGCATATACAAAAGTTGACACATATACAAAAGCCACCTTCCATATATGCGCATGTACAAAGGTTGTAGGTTTCTGTATATGCGCATATATGAAAGTTGGTTGAATTTCGTATATGCGCACATACAAAAGTCGACCACTTCTGTATATGCACATATATGGAAGTTGGCCACTTCCATATATTCACATGTACGAAAGTCGGCCACTTCTATATATGCGCATATACGGAAGTGGTTGACTTTTGTATATGTGCATATACAAAACTCGATCGGATTTGTATATACGGAAGTGGTCGACTTTCGTATATGCGCATATACGAAAGTCGACCACTTTCGTATATG
>ML815226.1:60116-71432 GCA_009831015.1 Picea engelmannii | reverse complement strand
TATCTCTACTCTTCATTCTCTTTATCTCCCCCCTTCCTCCCACAATCAATGTTTCTCTCTCCCCACCCCGTCCTCCATCCCTCTCTCTCTCTCCCCATCCCTCTCACTATCTCTTATCTCTATCTCTCATACATATACCCCTCCCCACTTTCTCTCCCCCCTTCCTCTCACTGTCTCTCTACCCTCTCTCTTTCTCTCCCTCTCCCTCGCTCCCTCTCACACACTTAAACACTCATTGTTTAGTCCTCCTCTCTTTCTTTCTCTTCCCCCCTCTCACACTCACACATTCTTTCTCTATCCCCCTCCTCCCTATATCTCTCCCCCCTCCCTCTCCCTATCTCTCCTCTCTTTCTCTCCTACATCTACCACTTATTTCTCTCTCTCATTTTTAGTCTCACTCTCACTATATCCCCCTCCCTCTCTCTCCTTAGTCTAGGCCTCCAAATGGTTCATTGCAATCTCACTATCTCTCTGCCTCCAAACAGTTCTTTCAATTTGGTTTCACTGCAATCTCATAATCTCTAAGCCTGTAAACGGTCATAATGTCCATTCCAGTAGGTTCCATTTCTCCAAATATATTGTCACCAAACCCAGAGCTTGACGTAGACCATGACCTAGACCACCACATAGATCTAGATACAGATTTAGATGTTGACCTAGAGCTGTATGTAGACAATGACATAGACCCCCCTAGTTCCATCTAAGCATAGGAATAAATTATAATCAATCCTTAACCCAAACTTAACTCAAGCCTTGAGTGCACTATGGATATACCTTGTGTACAACCCTTACACTCAGATCACCCACATATTGGTGCTCTAACCATTGCTATATCCTTGAAAACACTTTCAATCCTAAACCCTTAGGCCTTAGTTGTCTTCATACCCATATACAATTGTATTCATAAAAAGGCTTGGTGGATATTAAATTATATATCCATTGCATTAAGAGCGTGCACATGCTCCTATGACTTGACTAAATTGGTCATTTATGCTCAGCAGGAATGCGCAAGTGTTCCTAGAACGTGCATGTACTTTAGTGTGAATGCGTTCTAGGAGTGTGTGCGCGTTCTTGCTGGGCATTTTTTGGTGCCAAGCACAACCCACCTCATCTATCTCATGGTCGAGAAAAAATGTGACAGCTTCAGACAAAAGCATCCTGCACAGACATGTTTTACTTTTCTTAGTGTTTTTCTTAGATTCATAAATACTTTTGTATTATTGCCATACCATTGCGGGAAAATTTGGAAGACAACTTTGTTAAGTAAAATTGGAATTTTTGTTTGTATGTAATTGTGTCTTCTTGGAATTGGAAGACAAATTTGTCCAAGTGAAATTGGAATTGTTGTTTGTATCTTCTTGTGTCTTCTTGCAATTTGAAGACAAAATTGTGGAAGTGCGATTGGAATTGTTGTTAGTATCTTCTTGTTTCTTCTTGGACTTGGAGACAAATTTGTCCAAGTGCAATTGGAATTGTTGTTTGTATCTTTTTGTGTCTTCTTGGAATTGGAAGACAAATTTGTCCAAGTGCAATTGGAATTGGAATTGGAATTATTAGATGTGTTTTCTTTTGTAATACAAAAACAAATTTCTCCACTTGGTTGTGAATTATTACATAATACGCAGACTATATTTAAACATGGGGAACCAACAGATTCAAGTAATAAATTCCTTAAGAAAAAAAAGACCAATAAAAAAAGGTAGAAGAATAAAGAGAAAAAGAAAAGTTATGTATGTCAAAGTGTAGGATTTCACATGAGGTAAATCCAATTTATAGCACAATAGATGCCACTAATGTTTATCCTCCATCACCATAAGAAAAGCGCAAGAGTTCATTAGAGAGAAATACAAACAATATCTCATCAGGACAACTATTTGTGGATGAACAAATGATGGAGGATTTTCTTGGAGCTGATTATATAATGGATGAAATTAGAGAAGCAACTGGTGTACAACATTGCGGTGAAGAATGTCCAGTGGTGCAATCTCTTATTAGACAGTCAAATTTTCACTCTCCTCCCACATTTTATCCATCAATGATTGAACGGGAAAGAACTCCAACATTGTTAGCTCCACAATAGGGAGGTCAAATGTCTTAGAATAGGGGTTCATCATCCCTACCTAGATTGAGCACTACGTAGTGAAGAACTCTGAAACACATTCAGGTCGATGAAATTTCTCTAACATCACTTGAAGGTAAGTTACCTAACCATTCTATTCATTATCACCCTTATAAAATCATTCAAGAATATTTTGAACCAAAATATGATGCTACTAAATGTCAATTATTTTTATCCTTATTAAAATCTAGAAGCTTGACTATTGTTAGGAGAATTTTAGGCATTAAAACAATCAAAAGTGTAGAAACAAGTCATCATATAGTATGAAACCTTCTAGACTCTTTTCAAAGAATTGGTAAGAATTCTTGTTCTAAATACCGCAATGCATCTCGACGTGTCTTGTCCCAGTCAATTGTTAACAAGATTATAATAAAACATCGCTTGCTACAACAAACCTCTCACCTCTTGAAATGCAATGTGAAAACCCTTAGAATTTTTTCTCATAGACGAGATAGCCTCGACACAGGTGCCCCAAAATATTTTTGGTCCTTCACTGGAAGGCTACCTTGTTCTGACATGAAGTTAATTGGAGCAGTTAAGGGACTAGTTCGGGATTTATGACATGATAATGCAAGGCCCTCTTCCAACCAAAAAGATGTACTAAAATTGAGAAGGAGATCTAGGGACCGTGAACCCCATATTAAATGCTATATTGACATTACACATACATAATTGTATGAGAGATGCAAAACAATACATAGTGCACTTAACTTAGGCCAAATATCTTTCCATAAATGCAAGCCTTGGTTTGTTTGAATAAACACAATTCATAACACACATTTTTGTAGATATCACATTGAGTATGGTTATTATTATGACACACACACACACACACACACCCACACACACACACACACACATATATATCATGATTTTCACAACAACCTTTTGCAGGAATGCCCAGTTATATTGCCACCATCGTCATATAGAGACTTTATTCACAACATATTGTGTACAAGGCCAGACTTTTTTACATTTTATCAAATGCATGCTTAGATGGGACATTCCCCAGGGGAGGTGGAATTAAATTACTAAGAAAGTGCATCCATGTAAGTGATGAGTATGAATTGGGGAGGAAGGAGGTTTCCTTGCAAAGCTTTAAATATGTGACATATAATATTGATGGAGGACAAGAAAGAAAAAAGATACAATTGGTTACTTCCCAAGTACGATTTTGTGACTTCATGAAGGAATTTGTCGAAAAAACACGACATTATGTCCATCATGTCCATGTGGCTCAATGGTAAGATGAACATTTTAGAATATGCAGAGATACATTTCCTATTGGTATTGTGTTATCAATGGTTCATTTTGTTGAGAACTACACCCTTCAACTGCAAAATGAGATTCAAAGCATTGATTATTGGTTGGCACGATGCCTAGAGGGAAAGAAGACCCTCTTGTGATCAGTAACAGACTCTGAAGGAATTTAATTTCTGATAGGTTCAATGGTTATTAAAGGAGAATATCTGACATAGGAATAAGAACACAAAATAAAGATGGTTATGTATTTCAAGATTATAAACCAGTTCAAGTTGCATACCACTTTACAAACTTGGTTATCGGTACAAACCTCCACCTACAAATAATTCCAAGTAATAACTCATCAATGGTACGATACTTCTTGCCTTACTCCGAGGACAAGAAGTTAATGGAAACCATTATTATTAGAAGTGATCTTGATGGTCTACTTGAATGACCATCTAGGTATCTAAAATGAATAATTTTGTCTTGATTTTGACTGTTGTTAAAATATTTATAATGTTGTTCAAATAGACTCTACCTTAAAACATACCCATGCCATCATCCATGACTTTCTTTTCCATGCCTTTCCTTGCCTTTCCTTTCCATGCCTTCACTTTCCTTGCCTTCACTTTCCTTTCCTTCACTTACCTTTCCATGTCTTTCCTTGCCTTCACTTGCCTTGCCTTATCTTACCTTTCCTTGCCTTGCCTTGCCTTCACTTGCCTTGCCTTATCTTACCTTTCCTTGCCTTGCCTTGCCTTGCATTCACTTTCCTTTCCTTTCCTTTCCTTTCCTTCACTTTCCAATCCTTTCATTTCCTTCACTTGCCTTTCCTTCACTTTCCTTTTCATGCCTTGCCTTCACTTTCCATGTATTTCCTTCACTTTCCTTCACTTGTCTTTCCATGCATTGCCTTCACTTTCCTTTCCTTTCCTTTCCTTCACTTGGCATGCCTTGCCTTACCTTCACTTTCACGTCCATGTATTTCCTTCACTTTCCATGCCTTTCCTTCACTTTCCTTCACTTTCCCTGCCTTGCCTTCACTTTCCTTGTCTTTCCTTGCCTTTCCTTTCCTTCACTTTCCATTCCTTGTCTTGCCTTCACTTTCCATGCCATGCCTTGCCTTCACTTTCCATGCCTTGCCTTCACTTTCCTTCACTTGCCTTTCCATGCCTTGCCTTCACTTGCCTTTCCTTGCCTTGTCTTGCCTTGCCTTTCCTTACCTTCACTTTCCATTCCTTGCCTTGCCTTCACTTTCCTTTCCATGTATTTCCTTCACTTTCCATGCATTTCCTTCACTTTCCTTGTCTTTCCTTGCCTTGCCTTTCATTACATTTCCTTCAATTTCCTTTCCTTTCCTTGCCTTGCTTTGTCTTCACTTGCCATGCCTTTCCTTTCCTTCATTTTCCTTGCCATTCCTTGCCTTCACTTTCCTTGCCTTGCCTTGCCTTTTCTGCACTTTCCATCTCTTTCCTTTACTTCATTTTCCTTACCATTCCTTTCCTTCACTTTCCATGCCTTGCCTTCACTTTCCATGCCTTTCCTTCACTTGCCTTTCATTTCCTTCCCTTTCCTTTCCTTTCTTTCCCTTTCCTTTCCTTCACTTTTCATGCCTTTCCTTGCCTTCACTTGCCATGCCTTTCCTTTCCTTCACTTGCCTTTCCATGCCTTTCCTTCACTTTTCATGCCTTTCCTTCACTTTCCATGCCTTGCATTCACTTTACTTCACTTTCCTTTCCATGCCTTTCCTTGACTTTCCATGCCTTACCTTCACTTTCCATGCCTTGCCTTTCCTTAACTTTCCTTTCCATGCCTTTCCTTCACTTTCCATTCCTTTCCTTCACTTTCCTTTCCATGCCTTGCCTTGCCTTGCCTTTCCTTCACTTGCCACACCAGCCTTTCCTTCACTTTCCATACCAGCCTTTCCTTCACTTTCCTTTCCATGCCTTACCTTCCCTTTCCATGCCTTTCCTTCACTTTCCTTGCCTTGCCTTAACTTTCCTTTCCTTGCCTTGCCTTCACTTTTCATGTCTTTTCTTTCCTTCACTTTCCTTACCATGCCTTTCTTTCACTTTCCTTTCCTTGCCTTTCCTTGCCTTCAATTTCCATGTATTTCCTTGCCTTCACTTTCCTTTCCATGCCTTGCCTTCACTTTCCATGTCTTGCCTTCACTTGCCTTACCTTCCCTTGCCTTGCCTCCCTTGCCTTTCCTTGTCTTTCCTTTCCTTTCCTTGCCTTAAGTTTCCTTGACTTATCACTTTCCATGCCATGGATTTCCTTCACTTTCCTTATCACTTTCTATGTCGTTCCTTCACTTGCCTTTCCTTGACATTCCTTTCCTAAACATATGTAATAATAATTGAGCAAAACCCTTGTTTTGGAGATACTCCAACATGTGGTTTTCTGGTGGGAAAAATGATAGTAGAGGGGCCCCCATAGTTGAAACTCGATGCTCTAGATCCAATGAAATTGATGGTTCACCCATCCAAGTCTCGGTTTGATTTTTATCACGAGTTGCAACTCGCCTCTTCAATACATTCAGGGACATGTGGCCAATTTGGTCTAGGGGCATAAAATTTAAACCGAGCGGCATAACGGAGTTTAGTAAGCTCCCAAAAGTCTATTTGTCTAAGGACCACGTGACTACACTACACACAAATTTCCGACACAGTTTTCTTGAAAATCGACCTCCTCTTCAAAAATTGCACTATGCCTCATTGACTAAAACCTTAGTGTAGAGATAATCCAAGATACAGTTTTTCGGTGGAAAAAATGATAGAAGAGCCCCCACCCGGTAGTTGAAACCTAGTTCTTTATATCCAATGTAACTGATGGTCCGTCCATCCGAGTCCCGGTTTGAGTTTTATCATGAGTTGAAACTTGCCTCTTCAATCCATTAAGGGACATGTAGCCAATTTGGTTCGAGGGCATAAAATTCAAACTGAACGACATAACAGAGTTCTATAAGCTCCCACAAGTATATTTATCCAAGTACCACGCGACTACACTACCCACACATTCCCGACATAGTGTTCTTGAAGATCGACCTCCTCTTCAAAAATTGCACTATGCCTCATTGACCAAAACCCTAGTGTCAGAGATACTCCAAGATATGGTTTTCCGATGGAAAAAATGACAACGGAGGGGACCCTCTACTTGAAACCCTATGCTTAGTATATAATTCAACTAATGATTCGCCCATCCAAGTCTCAGTTTGAGTTTTATCACGAGTTGCAACTCACCTATTCAAGTATAGGGGCATAAAATACAAACCAAGCGGCATAACAGAGTTTCGTAAGATCCCACAAGAATATTTTTCCAAGGACCATGCGAATACACTACCCACAAATTCCTGACATAGAGTTCTTGAAAATCGACCTCCTCTTCAAAATTTGCACTATGCCTCGTTGACCAAAACCCTAGTGCTGAAGATACTCCAAGATACGGTTTTTCAGTGGAAAAAATGCTAGTGAAGGGGCCCCCATAGTTGAAACATGTTTCTCTGTATCCAATGCAACTGACAGTTCGCCCATCCGAGTCCCAATTTGAGTTCTATCGCGAGTTGCAAATCGCCTCTTCAAACAACTCACTTCTTCAAGCCATTCAAGGACACGTGGCCAATTTGGTCTGGGACATAAAATCCAAACTAAGTGGCATAATGGAGTTATGTAAGCTCTATTTATCTAAGGACCACATGACTACACTACCCAAAAATGCCCGACACAGTGTTCTTGAAAATCAACCTCCTCTTCAAAACTTGCACTACGCCTCATTGACCAAAACCCTAGTGTCGTAGATACTCCAAGATATGGTTTTCCGATGGAAAACATGATTGTAGAGGGGGCCCCCTAGTTGAAAAGAGGTGCTCTGGATCCAATGCAATGGATGGTTCTCCCATCTCAGTCTCGATTTGAGTTTTATTGTCAGTTGCATCTCACCTCTTCAAGACATTCAAGGACATGTGGCCAATTTGGTCCTGGGACATAAAATCCAAATCGAGTGGCATAACAGAGTTTCGTAAGCTCGCAAAAGTCTATTTTTCCAATGACCAAGCGACTACACTACCCAAAAATTACTGACATAGTGTTCCTTAAAATCAACCTCCTCTTCAAAAATTGCACTATGCCTCATTGACTAAAACCCTAGTGTCGGAGATACTCCAAGATACAGTTTCCAGTGGAAAAAATGACAGTGGAGGGGACCCCCAGGTGAAACATGGTGCTCTGGATCCAATGCAACTAACGATTCTCCCATTCGACTCTCGTTTTTAGTTTTATAATGATTTTCAAGTCACCTCTTCAAGCCTTTCTAGGACATGTGGCCAATTTGGTCTGTGGCATAAAATCCAAAACGAGTGGCAGAACAGAGTTTTGTAAGCTCACAAAAGTACATTTTTCCAAGGACCATGCATCTACACTACCCACAAATTCCTAACACAGTGTTCTTGAAAATCAACCTCCTCTTCAAAAATTGCACTATGCCTCATTGACCAAAACCCTAGTGCCAGAGATACTCCAAGATACGGTTTTTCGGTGGACAAAATGATAGCGGAGCACCCCCCCCAGTTGAAACTCAGTGCTCCGGATCCAATGCAACTAACATTTCTCCCATCTAATTATCGGTTGCAGTTTTATCGTGATTTGTATCTCGCCTCTTCAAGCCATTCAAGGACATGTGGCCAATTTCGTCCAGCGACATAAAATCCAAAATAAGAAGCATAACGGAGTTTTGTAAGCTCCCACAAGTCTATTTTTCCAAGGACCATGTAACTACACTACCCACAAATGTCTGGCATAGTGTTCTTGAAAACTGACCTCCTCTTCAAAAATTGCACTATGCCTCATTGACCAAAACCCTAGTGTGAGAGATAATCCAATATATGGTTTTCCAGTGGAAAATATGATAGTGGAGCCCCCCCCCCCTCGTTGAAACCCGGTGCTCCAAATCCAATGCAACTGATGATTTTCCCATTCGAGTCTCGGTTTGATTTTTATCGCGAGTTGCAACTCACCTCTTCAAGTCATTTAGGGACATGTGGCCAATTTGGCCTGGGGGCATAAAATCCAAACCGAGTGGCATAAATAAGTTTTGTATGTAGTAGCCATAAAAATACAAAATTTAATTCTAATTTAGCATATAATTCTTTCTCATACAAAATAATTCAATCACCAACATATGAGCATATGATATTCGACAAAAAATTAAAATTTTATCCACAACATAAGAATTACTTAACAGAATAAATAAATTACCTCTCCTTGATGCTAATTCCCCCGTCAATCTGGTTGTTCGTTGCTAAAACTATGTCAAGCACTGCCCAAAACCGTGTTTCCACCCTGCCAACTAGGACAACTTCCTAGCTCCAGGATACCATATGGATATCCTGGCCCATGTGCCCAAAACCTCCAGCAAATCGGTGCCCCCTGTATTGATCCTTTGCAAGACTCCCCCACTCAAACTCTCTCCAACAAATTCCCCCAAATCCAAGAGAGCCCTCCCCCCAAAAATCCAAGTCGAATGATAATCCCCCTTCTGTAAACCCTCCTCCGCTCTTATCCCCCCTTCACCACCCTTTCTACTCATTTATTTCTTTACCTACACATTTATTACGTTATCCTCATAGTTAATGCCCCTTACCCAATTATTAATGTTCCTTATCCGTTTATTAATGCTTCTTATCCCCTAGCATACGTAGATCATTTAATTAAACAATATAATTTATTAACCCTCTTAATTTAATACCCAAGTCAATGAATGTAACATGTAATTAATTAATCAAATTATAACAATTAATTAATTAATTAATAAATATTTAATTAGTATCATTATACCAATCTTTGTTTAATTAATAACATGTTAGAAAAATTAATTACCTAATAAATTTTTACTAGAGTTGTTACATACACCCACCCTTCAGGAAACTTTGTCCCAAAGTTAAGGTGTCTTATGGTACAAAGGAAAAGAAACCTGGTTCACATATTCATAACAATTAACCGACATTATCAGTAAGTAAGTCAAGAAAACTCATACATACTAGTGTATATGTACAAGAAATGCATGTGTAGCTAGTACATACAAGTCTCGTGCATATACTAATAATCAAAACTATCATCCTTTAGTAATTTATGTATGCATCCAATCCAGTCAGCAAGACTAGTCTTTTATAAAAGACAACAATGTAATGATCCCAAGCCAAATTATTTCTTGGAATCACTAACTACTACTAATTTATTGAGTTATTAAGGGCATACAAGATTCATCAACACATGGAGATCAAAATATATTCAAGATGTAGAAGCACAAGCAAAGATCTGACCTTTTTATTATGAGCAATGTAAGATCAATATAATAGATGATTTATCTGGCATAAACCTCAGATGGCCGTACAAGCAATAAATATGAGCTGCTACAAAATGCTCCCGCTAATACAAAATAATGCCTCCAAAGGCGGAATAAGAAATGAAGATCAATATAAGTAGATCTGAATGCCAAACTCTCCAGCTGAAGAATGCCACGCTCCAATAGAAGGCGGAAACCCTCAATAACTCGGCCCTTCTGCCAAAAGTGTCCAATCACCCTAAGAAATATGCCAATTGATAGATCGGGTGATGGTAAGAATAACCCAAGTGCCTAAATCTCCAAGATCCCTCTCAATCTCCATAGATCTGAATTTCCCATTGAATGGGGTGCCCCACTAGATGACTGAAACCCTAGCTGGTTTGGCCCTGATGAAGGAGGCCTCCAAATGCTCTGAAACTCTCCCAGAACATAGATCAGACAATGGTAAGAATAACTGAGGTGTCTGAATCTTCAAGATCCCTCTCAATCTCTGTAGATATGAATTTCCCACTGAATGGGGTGCCCCACTCGATGACTGAAACCCTAGATGGTTTGACCCTAATGAAGGGGGCCTCCAAATGCTAGGAAACTCTCCAAGAATATAGATCGGGCTATGAGAATCCCGTGGGAGAATTTTCGGGCTCAGATCTCAAGCAGATCTCCCTAGATTTGAGTTTTACTGAATCATAGGACGTCCCCTATGGCTCCACGACGTCCCAATCTGCAGACAAATACAGAATGATGATAACCCTCCATAAAATCCCTCAAACTGATGGTCATGCCCCTGCAAACAAACCCAACTGTCGGAATGGCCCTAGGCCCTCAGGATAAGTTGGATCGAACCTCCCTCGATAAACTAGCCCTGAGACTAGAATGGTGTGGAGGATTCTTTCATCCCTGAGACCAAGCCGTGGAACAAGGTGAGTGGATATTTCACCACTGAGTTGCTCCCAAGGGTTTGTACAGCAAAACCCCCAAACTGAATTCTCAAGAGCAATAGCAAATGCTAATCCAAAACCAGAATGCCTAATAGGTGCACCCCAGCCTCTTACTTATACTTTTCCTTCTAATTCTTTGTTGAGTTAGGTTAACTCCCAGGGTTAATCTTCTATTCTTATGTTGAGTTATCTTTTACTCCTTTGTCCTTTTCCTTTCTTAAGTCAACTTAAAAATATAACTTTTAACTTCTTGACTTTCCCCCCTTCAGTGTGAGACTATGACCTAGTGGCGGTACCCAGGCCACTAAGTCTCCTCATCACCTCTCTAAGAGGTGGGGGACATTACAGTCTCCCCTGCTTGAAATTTCTTGCCCTCAAGAAATTCCAAACCTGCTTCTCTAACCATGTGCTCCTGCTCCCAAGTGGCATCCTCAATGGGTAAATCCTTCCACCTGATCAGATACTCCTTGATGCTTCGGTTTCAGAGCCTCTTCTCTCGGACTTATAACACCTACTCTGGAATCAAAACAAATTGTCCCTCCTCATCCATGGGAGGTAATGCCTCAATAGGCCTAACATGTTGACCGAGGGCTTTCTTAAGGCACGAGACATGGAAGACGTTGTGAATTTTGCTACCCTGTGGAAGCTCCAGCTCATAAGCTACTGCCCCTATCC
>ML815226.1:33994-45830 GCA_009831015.1 Picea engelmannii | reverse complement strand
CTATTTTTCACTGTAGCATGGTTCAAGTCCCTGTAGTCTATACACAGTCATAAGGATCCATCCTTCTTCTTTACAAAAATTACTGGTGCGCCCCAAGGTGAGACACTGGGCCTTATTAGCCCTAAGTCCAGTAACTCTTTCAACTACATTTTCAATTCACAAAGTTCCAGCACTGTCATCCGATATAGAGTCTTGGAGATTGGTTCTGCAGTAGGTTTTAGCTCAATAGTAAAATCAAGCTCCCTATCAGGAGGTAACCCTGGTAACTCGTTTGGAAAAACATCTTTAAATTTTGACAATACTAGGTACTGATCCAATGAGGGTCCCTTCCTTTCATTTACTGCTTCCACTACATAAAGTCGACACCCTTGCCTCAAGCATCGCTTAACCTTCATAGTTGATATAAACCATAATGACACTTTTCTCTGTACACCCTGGATCTCTACTGGTCTTCCTTCATCATCGACACAAAGCACCTTCTTTGCAAAATAATCTACCAAAGCTCGGTGAGCTGCTAACCAATCCATTCCAATGATTAGGTCATATGCCCCGAGAGCAGTGATGTATACCTTCAACCTGGTAGTACACACTCCCAGGTCTACTATACAATTATCGACACTAGGTCCTACTGCTTGTTTTTCCCCCGAAGCCATCTCGACTTGTTTAAAGTCATCGTGCTCATAGGATGCCAACCCACTCCTTTCTAATGCAAATGGTGAAATGAAACTATCTGTCGCACCAGAATCAAACAAAATCTTAACATTGATATGATTTAGCGTACCTGATGACTCCACCACCGTGGATTGATGTTCGGCCTGGCGGTTATTAACCATTGCGTAAATATGGTGGCTTCTACTTGATCTCCCCATCGGTGCCTTTCCTTCTCTATGCACAAACCTTGATTGTAACTCTGGGCAGTCACGTTGGTAATGGGGTCCTCCGTACCCCCAATAGGTAACATGAGATTGAACCTGTGCATTGTTATGTGACTGTCTCTAAAATGAGTTCCTTCCCCTGGAACCCCTACCCCTACTAGTTGTTCCCTGAGATGGTTGTGGACCTGTTTGCGTTGTTGGTGATGAACGAGATGCTGCACTCGCTGCCATTGAAATCCCTGCGGCTACTGTCCTTGGCGCAACTTTGTTACCATATGGCAGTGGCCTTGAGCTCCCTCCCCTGGTAAAAGTCCTTGGGGCCTTTCCTACGAATCCAGGATGATGCAGAAATGTCTGTATTGTACCCCCGGTTAAGTTCATGTGTTCCTCCACATAACACGCATTTTCCATTGCTTCTGTTACTGAAGATGGTTTCCACATCCGCACCATAGCTCTTATCTTAGGGTTCAATCCATAGATGAAGCACTCTGCCTGTCGTTGGTCATTATCCATATACGAAACATATTTGACTAGTTCCATAAATCTGATCTCATATTCTTCTACAGTTATCTTTCCCTATACTAAGGCATGAAATGCCCCTACCTATTGTTCCTCGTAGTATGCTGGTAGATATTTCCTTCGGAACCTCTCCTCAAAAAGTTCCCAAGATATTGTGTCTGGGGTAATGTGCAGTTGTCTTTCTAGGTTGCCCCACCAGTTCAAGGCGTTGTCTCTTAACTGAAAAATTGTGATCTTTTCCTTTGAGTTGGATGCATAGTCCCTTAAGGAAAAACACCTTGTCATGCCTTCCAACCATGCTTCCACGCATTCACTGGCGCGACCCCCGACAAACTCTGGAAGTTTGATCTTCTGCAATTCTCACATGATGTCTTCAGGTGGAGGTCCTCCCCCTGAATCCCTTAACGCTTCTGGATTACCTGTTCCAGATGGTGGGGGTTCCACTTCAGTCCCTACCAGTTGTCGCCCCTTTAAATTCTCATTAATGGCTTCCAATGAGCGCAGTATGAGAGATAGTTTGGGCGATGGTGGTGGTGGCGCTGGTGGTGTTGGTGGTGCTTTCTTCGACGCTCCCATGCCTCGACTTCCTAGAGTCTTGACCATCCTGTATTCTTTAACCTGCATCAACCAAAGTTGTCAGGGTGAATTCCAGGACGTTTCAAATTGGTGCTACTTAAACTAGAAACAAGGTTAGGCTTAAGTTTTCTTTACTTGTCTGTAAACAGACATTACTCCTTTAGGGGATTGGCTAGGTTAGGGTTAGGATTAAGCATCTAAGCTTGACTTCTTCGCCCCTATATAAAAAAGACTATTGGTTCCCTTTCCCTGTAGCTACGCTAGCCTTGCGCCATACTCGCCAATTCCTATGCTTACTCTCCTAGTGCATATCTCGCCTCCTTCTCGCTTGTCCTAGTCTAAGTCCTTTTAACTTTTCGCTTACAACTAAATATCCTCCAATGCTTGACTCGTGAGCTTTTCTTGGTGCATAGTGTTGGCATTGTCGATTGCTGCATTGAGATTTAGCGTTGACTTTGACTGGTGGACTGGAGTGGAGGGACTTGGTGCTTGGCTCGATGAGTTGTGTGTACGGTCTCGTGAGCCTGAAGCTTGGACAATCAGAGTTTATACTTGGGATACAAATATCAACAACGCTAATTAAGCCTTTACCTTGATTTCCGTTGCATTCACTAGTTATGATTCAACTCGGTTAGCTGGCTCCGGATCATAGATTAGGTAATAAGACAATTAGTCTTAATCTTCCTAATAATAATACCACTTGAATCCCTACAGTGTTACCATTAATCTAAATAAGTATAATAATTTATTTTTAAAGACCTATGAGGGCGCATTGGTGTTGGTTCTCTTCTTAAGGCACTTCGCTTGGTGGGTGGTCGGGGGTTCAAAACCCATAGACTCCCCCAAATTTTAATCTCTCCAAAATAATTTTTATTAGTATCGTAATGTTATGTTTAAATATTATTAAATATGTTAATGTTAATAACACATTAATTACTTAATTACTATTATTAATTATTATTATTAATTACTTTGGATAAAATTAAGTTTAGAAAGTAAATACTTAATTTCTATGCAAAAAAATTGCTTTGACATTCAACGAGATTAGAAATTTAATTCAATTATTAAAATTAAGATTTAAAATCAAAATTAATTATTTAAAATGCAATTAAAGTAATTTAAAATAAAATGAATTAAGCAAAAGAATAAAATATATATATCTACAGTCAGGAAGTGGGTCCTCGCATGAGGCCAACGTGCCCCCTCCTTCCCGCTTGCTCTTCATGCCTAACCCTAAAACCCTACACCTAGCTCTTCAAACCCTAAACGCATCCTTCTCTTCCGCCTCTTTCCTCTGCCGCTTGGCCATTCTGCTCTGTCCCTCTGCTCTCAACACTAGTGTTGATTTTATCGTGGCTTGTGAGTATTATGCGTTGGAGATTTCATATTTGCGCTTCTGGCAGGTCTCAAACACCTGGATTGGCAAGCTAAATGGTGCTCAGATCTGTTTCGAATTTCCATGATTCTGATATTTGGTCAGAGAGCGATATGCAGGATTCAGTGTTCAAACCCTCTGAAGAGATGATGCGCCCTTGTTCCAGACCCGGTTTTAGCTCGGTGTTGTTCTGGTCTCCTGGTTAAGCCCGGGAGGTTGTGCGTGCACTGGAAGACATAAGAGAGGTTGCGTTATGCATTAAGCTTTTTCTTCGGTGGCTTGGCATTTGATCGTTGGGCTTTGGTGCTTTGTGTATGACTTGTGGTAAGTGCTTACTCGTGGATTTGGCTGGACATTTGTATTGTAGAGACATGTTGAATGAAGAGGCTTGGCGCTTGCGTGGGCTGTGGCGCAGATGGTTAGCGCGTTGCGGTGGTAACTTATGTGTTGACTTTTTCTTTTAAAAAAGGTTGATTTAAAATTATGTACGTACTTCATTTTTTTTTTGTGCAGAATCTGATCCATCTGCGTGTTTGAAGTTTGCAGTTTTTGGCCTTGTGAAAGGTAATTTACGAAGGGTTGTGTAATTTGGTGTTAAGGCCAATAATTTGGGAGTTTTCTGTTAATTTTTGAAATATATTGTTAAATTTTTTTTAAGAATTCGTTAACTGTCAGCAGTGGATCGCGTGAATTTTGGTATGGCGGGCTTATATGCTTTATATTCTTTCAAAATTGAAGAGATTTTGTGTTTTCTTGGGCTATTTTTGTTTCACGGTTTATTTATGTGTATGATTTTGATCCGTCGTCTTAATAACCTTTAAATTGTAGTTACTCCATATTTTTTAACGAATCTGAGCTTTTAATTAACGTTCCGGAGCTCTTGTAAGGACTCCAGAACATTAACTCCGGGTTTTTTGTGTTAAAACCCTCTCGGGGATATTCCTAGAGGACGCTTATGTATCCAGTCAATGTGTTTTCAAACAAATATTACTTCATCTTCTTCCTGTCATTGTAAACTGAATGACTGAGGACATCTCAAACAACAAGAAATAAAAACCCTGTTCAAAACCCTAAACCCATATACAATTATTTATTTACAGGCATTCTTTGAATTCATTGACGGACATCCGAGGTTTTTCTCCGCGAACTCTCATCTCCCGAGGTCATTTATATTGTATTCAATGGTGGGTTCCCAACTTCAGAAGAATAAGCCACACAAAACTCGCTTTGCCTCCAAGTCTTCCCGACATGCCCACAAGTTGTCTACAATAGATTCAAAAGGAATATCCAAGGGTGCACAACATCATGTGTCTAAAGGAGCAAGAGCTGCCAGATTATAGTGCAATAAAATGGTGAGAATGGTTATAAATGTCATTATTGCATACTTGCGGATCCTCAGGTGGTAGAGTAATTGTTATTGCAAGAAATTTGTTGTTGTTTGTGTTTGTTTTCTTTACTATGGTTACACCGTTACAACAAGTTGATTTGTTTCTTTTTAAAAAGGAAATAAATGCATAATGGTTTTCTTTCCAAACTATCGTACTAAATATACACTACTCGCACTTGTCATTATGCTTGCTCAATTTCAACACATCTTGTAAATGATACTTCTCACACAGAATAGTAGGCCAAATATAGATCTGGTCACATTCAGAATACTTAAAAAGTAAAGTTCATGAAAGAGGGTAACTTATCAAGATGCAGCAATAACATCGGTTGAATCTTTCTTTGCCAGGAAGACTGTAGATATCCCTGTATGTCTGGTTATTTGTCTTGCCAAGGGAAAACCTTAATTAATGGCATAATAATTCTTCGCATTTAAAGTAGCTCTGCTGAAAATGCCTCCTGTCACATATCTAGTAACACTGCTTGTAACTGCCCTAGAGCCTATGAACAGGCCTGTAACTGTTACTCCTTTCTCCTTCCTTGCCATTCTCTTCAGTGGGAGATGCACCATACACTCCCTATATATATGTTACTGCATGTCGTACTCTTAAGTCCCATCGACCTATTTTGGCCCTTTGTGTACATTGATAATATGTTTTTCTATTTCTATTAACACAAATTTCTGACTAGATGCATCCTTGACTATTGAAAGATTCAATAGTGTTGTTTCCTAATTGACTGCTCCACCATGGCCATGGTCATCTTGAACAATGAATCTTCTTCTAAATAATTCCCCTTTCCTCTTAGGCGATGCAGTTTCCGTAATATTTTCATAGGCCAAATTGTATTTGTAATTTTTCCGTTGCTATTCTCTGGTGTCAAAAACCAGTTTGGTTGGCCGTATAAAAAGGAGTTTTTAGGGATGTGTTTTTGCCCACATTAACATGTAGACTGAGATATCATATTCACATTCTTTCCAAGATTTCGATATCATATTCACAGTATTAAGATCTCTGTGTCTCTTTGTTATTTTTTTTTATTATGATATTTGTTTTTACATTTTCAATATGTATTTCATTTATATTTATATTTGTGTTAAAATTCCGGTGTTTGGTTTGCAGGTTAGGCGAAGCTGGAGTTGGAGCTGGGAACTTGGCCCATAGGCCCATATTTCAAACCACGCTCTGATACCATGTGTAGTAGCCGTAAAAATATGAAATTTAATTCTAATTTAGCATATAATTCTTTCTCTTACAAAATAATTCAATCACCAACATATGAGCATATGATATTCGACAAAAAATTAAAATTTTATCCACAGCATAAGAATTACTTAACAGAATAAATAAATTACCTCTCCCTGATGCTAATTCCCCCGTCGATCTGGTTGTTCGTTGCTGAAACTGTGTCAAACACTGCCCAAAACCGTGTTTCCACCCTGCCAACTAGGACAGCTTCCTAGCTCCAAGATACCATATGGATATCCTGGCCCCCATGCCCAAAACCTCCAGCAAATCGGTGCCCCCTGTACTGATCCTTTGCCCGACTCCCCCACTCAAACTCTCTCCAGCAAATTCCCCCAAATCCAAGAGAGCCCTCCCCCAAAAAATCCAAGTCGAATGATAATCCCCCTTTCGTCAACCCTCCTCCGCTCTTATTCCCCCCTTCACCACCCTTTCTCCTCATTTATTTCTTTACCTACACATTTATTACCTTATCCCCATAGTTAATGCCCCTTACCCAATTATTAATGTTCCTTATTCGTTTATTAATGCTTCTTATCCCCTAGCATACGTAGATCATTTAATTAAACAATATAATTTATTAACCCTCTTAATTTAATACCCAAGGTAATGAATGTAACAGGTAATTAATTAATCAATTAATTAATCAAATTATAACAATTAATTAATTAATAAATATTTAATTAGTATCATTATACCAATCTTTGTTTAATTAATAACATGTTAGAAAATTTAATTACCTAATAAATTTTTACTAGGGTTGTTACATCGTAAGCTCCCAAAATATATTTTTCCAAGGACAATATGACTACACTGCCAAAATATTTCCGACACAAAGTTCCTAAAAATCGACCTCCTCTTCAAAAATTGCACTATGCCTCATTGACCAAAACACTAGTGCCCAAGATACTCCAAGATATGGTTTTTCGGTGGACAAAATGACAGTGGAGGGCACCCCCTAGTTGAAACCCAGTGCTCCAAACCCAATGCAACTGAGGGTTCCCCCATCTGAGTCTCAGTTTGAGTTTTATCGCGACTTGAAACTCACCTCTTCAAGTCATTCAGGGGCATGTGGCCAATTTGGTCTAAGGGCATAAAATCCAAACCGAGTAGCATAACGAAGTTTCGTAAGCTCCCACAAGTCTATTTGGCCAAGGAAAACACAACTACACTACCCAAAAATGCTCGACACAATGTTCTTGAAAATCAACCTCCTCTTAAAAAATTGCACTATGACTCATTTACCAAAACTCTAGTGTCGGAGATACTCCAAGATACGGTTTTCTAGTGGACAAAATCACAGCAAAGCGCCCCCCCCCCAGTTGAAACCCGATGGTCCATATCCAATGCAACTAACGGTTCACCCATCCAAGTCTCAGTTTGAGTTTTATCATGAATTGCAACTTGCCTCTTCAAGCCATTCAGGGACATGTGCTCAATTTGGTATGGGGGCATCAAAATTCTAACAGAGCAGCATAATAGAGTTTCGTAAGCTCCCACAAGTCTATTTGGTCAAGGACCAAGTGACTACACTACCCACAAATTCTAGACATGATGTTCTTGAAAATCGACCTCCTCTTCAAAAATTACACTATGTCTCATTGACAAAAACCCTAGTGTCGGAGATACTCCAAGATACAGTTTTTCGGTAGAAAAAATGACAATGAAGGGGCCCCCTATTTGAGACCCAGTTCTTCATATCCAATGTAATTTATGGTTTTCCCATCCAAGTCTCAGTTTGAGTTTTATCACGAGTTGCAACTCGCCTCTTCAAGACATTCAGGGACATGTCGCCAATTTGGTCTAGGGGCATAAAATTCAAACTGAGCAGCATAACATTGTTCCGCAAGATCCCACAAGTTTATTTGGCCAAGGAACACATGAATACACTACCCACAAATTCCCAAAACAATGTTCTTGAAAATTGGCTTCCTCTTCAAAAATTGCACTATGCCTCATTGACCAAAACATCAAAATTCTTATGCAAGTATTTTTATATAAGAAATATGGGATAACAAGTTATAGAATTACATGCTTAATGAATCAGTTTATTGTAATTTTTACGTATGAATCCTTTTATGGCATGGAAATTGAGTGCAAGGAAAGGCATGGAAAGTGAAGGCAAGGCATGGCAAGTGAAGGCATGGTATGGAAAGACATGGTATGGAAAGATAAGACATGGAAAGTGAAGGAAAGGCAAGGCATGGCAAGGCATGGAATATAAAAGAATGGCATGGTATGGTATCAAAATGCATGGCATGGAAAAGGAAAGGCATGGCAAGTGAATGCAAGGAAAGGCATGGAATGACATGGCAAGGCATGGGATGGAAAGGCATGGTATGGAAAGAGAAGACATGGAAAGTGAAGGAAAGGCAATGAATGTTAAGGCATGGCATGGAAAGGAATTACATGGTATGTAAAGGAATGGTATGGAAAAGGCAAGGCATAGCAAGTGAATGTAAGGCAAGGCATGGAATGGCATGGCATGGGATGGAAAGGAATGACATGTCAAGGCATAGCATACCATAGCATACCATACCATACCATACCAATGCCAAGGCATACCATACCATACCATAACATTGCCAATGCATACCATACTAATGTATACCGTACCAAGGAAAGGCATGATATAACATACCACACCATACCATTTACAATCCATACCATACAATACCATACCATACCATACAATTTCTATACCATACCATACCATATCATTTCCAATGCATACCATACAATGGAAAGGCAATGCATACCATACCATACCATACCATACCATTTCCAATGCATCCATAAAAAGCAATGGACATGCATACCATAGAAAAATAAGGAAATGGCAATGCATACCATACTATGACTAAGAAAACAACAACTAAGAAAAATACCAATGGTATGCATAGGCATTGTTATTTCCTTTGCCTACCATTAGTATGCATAGGCAATGGTATTGTCATTGCATACCATTGGATACCAATGGTATGCAATGTTATGCATACCATTGTGATACCATGGTATGCAATGATATGCATACCATTGTGATACCATGGTATGAAATGACATGCATACCATTTCAATACCATGCTATGTATACCATTGCAATACCATGGTATGCATACCATTACGATACCATGGTATGCAATGGTATGCATACCATTGCAATACCATGGTATGCATACCATTGTGATATCATCGTATGCAATGGTATACATACCATTGCAATACTGTGGTATGCATACCATTACAATACCATGGTATTCATACCATTGAAATACCAATGGTATGCACACTTGAGAATCCCTAAGAAAACTACCACTAAAACCCTAAAAACAACCTATAAATGGTATGCATACAATGGTATGCATATCATTGGTATGCAATGGTATGCATAAAATTGGTATGCAATGGTATGCATACCATTGGTATTCAATGGTATGCATACCATTGGTATTCAATGGTATGCATACCATTGCAATACCATGGTATGTATACCATTGCAATACCATGGTATGCATACCATTGGTAGGAAATGGTATGCATACTTGATAATCCCTAAGAAAACTACCACTAAAACCCTAAGACAACTAAAACCCTAAAAATTACCTATAAATGGTATGAATACCATTGCAATACCATGGTATGCATACCAATTGTATTCATACTTCAAAATCCCTAAGACTACTACCACTAAAACCCTAGAAGACAACTAAAACCGTAAAAATAACCTATAAATGGTATGCATATCAATGGTATGCAATGGTATGCATACCAATAGTATTCCATACTTGAGAATACCTAAGACAACTACCAGTAAGACCCTAAGACAACTAAAACCCTAAAAATAACCTATAAATGGTATGCATACAATTGGTATGAAATGGTATGCATACCATTGGTATGAAATGGTATGCAATGGTATGCAAACCATTTCAATACCATGGTATGCATACCATTGGTAGGAAATGGTATGCATACTTGAGAATCCATAAGACAACTACCACAACTAAAAAACCCTATGACAACTAAAACCCTAAAAATAACCTATAAATGGTATGCATAACAATAGTATGCAATGGTATGCCATACTTGAGAATCCCTAAGACAACTACCATTAAAACCCTAAGACAACTAAAACCCTAAAAATAACCTATAAATGGTATGCATACCATAATTGTGATACCATGGTATGCATACCATTGTGATACCATGGTATGCATACCATTGCAATACCATGGTATGCGATGGTAT
Organism: Picea engelmannii; assembly: GCA_009831015.1. NCBI lineage: Eukaryota > Viridiplantae > Streptophyta > Pinopsida > Pinales > Pinaceae > Picea > Picea engelmannii. The sequence continues at coordinate 35,607 of ML815226.1, read as the reverse complement.
GCATACCAATGGTATGCATACTTGAGAATCCCTAAGACAACTACCACTAAAATCCTAGAAGACAACTAAAAAACTAAAAATAACTTATAAATTCTATGCAATGGTATGCCATACTTGAGAATCCCTAAGACAACTACCACTAGAACCCTAAGACAACTAAAACCCTAAAAATAACCTATAAATTGTATGCATACCATTGGTATGCAATGGTATTCATACCAATGGTATGCATACCATTGCAATACCATTGCAATACCATGGTATGCATACCATTGCAATACCATTGCAATACTATGGTATGCATAACATTGCAATACCATGGTATGCATACCATTGCAATACCACAGTATGCAATGGTATGCATACTTGAGAATCCCTAGGAAAACTACCTATAAAACTCTAAGACAACTAAAACCCTAAAATAACCTATAAATGGTATGCATACCAATGGTATTCAATGGTATGCCATACTTGAGAATACCTAAGATAAATTCCACTAAAACCCTAAAAATAACCTATAAATGGTATGCATACCAATGGTATGCAATGGTATACATACCATTGCGATACCATGGTATGCATACCATTGCAATACCATGGTATGCAATGGCATGCATACCAATGGTATTGCAATGGTATGCATACCATACAATACCATGGTATGCGTAGCAATGTTATGCATACCATGGTATGGATACAAATGATATGAAAACCAATGGTATGCATACCATGGTATGGATACCAATGGTATGTAATGGTATGCAATGGTATGCATACTTGAGAATCCCTAAGACAACTACCACTAAAACCCTAAGAAAACTAAAACCCTATAAATAACCTATAAATAGAGCCCCTCTCGTGGATGATACACAATTCATTTCACGTAAAAGTGATGTTTTACTTGATAATCAATATAGTGTGAGAGAGACAACTTGAAATAGTTGCAATTTTCAACAAGTCAATATACACATTGTGAGGGTAATGAAATTGTATCATAGATATCAAATTTGGAAATTCATTAGTATATTTTTCAAGTTTTTCATTTTGAATATCACATCTTTGATTATCTATAAGATGTACTATATTATCATGTAACCACCTAAAAGTAGTTGATCTACATCAATCTATTTATCGATAACACATAATTTACCCATTCACATGTGCTAATTTTCTATTAGGTTGGAGGAAGGAAAATGTGTAAAGCATTACTTTCTAGATAGATTTTTGGTAGCATAACATTACTGAATAAATGTTATTATTAATTGATGGGTTGAACAAAATTTACAAATACCCACTACACAATCTCAACAAACATTTTCATTGATGAGTCTTTCAGTATCTTTTTATCATTTATGAAGGGTTACCCATAAATCAAATGATTTTATATATTTCATGCATAGATAGAGGAGAATATTGTGTGTTCCCTAGAAAATAATATTGAGCTCAAATGTGTGTTCCTGTAAGATATTCCTTTATGTGTAATGCAAGTATTTATAATTGCTAAATAGAAACAAATCAAGGGATTAATACACATAAAATTCATACACTTTGGAATTCAAACACTTTGAAATTCATATGTTCATAAACATCAACTGTAGAAACAATGAGATTCA
>ML815226.1:23578-33894 GCA_009831015.1 Picea engelmannii | reverse complement strand
CAACATCGCCTAAGTTGTACATTTTTTACAAAATGGCAACGCATGCCTAGTATACAAGTGCCCTAACATAAAAAACATCTACATCATATCCTAGATATGATATGGAAGTAGTTGTTCAATCATTGACCATTGCCACCCTCACCACCCTCAAGAGCATCCTCAAAATATATCTTTCTTCTCTTGCTCGAGGATGCACCTCGAGAGGTTCTAGGCCTAGGCGTGCTTTGACACTCTGGAGACTGTACAAACAATAAACAATGTTATAATATTTTTTTCATTAATGAATTAATAGAAATACAAATTTATACTTTGTAATTTAACCTAAGACAACTCACAACATATGAAACTGTCAATCGTGAGGGTGTTACCCTCCTCCGTGAGCTCAATCTCTCTGCAATGCCACCCTGCATCAGTTACAAGGATCAAATCAAGAAAAATAAATAAATATGCATAAAAACAAATTCATGAAACATGAAAAATTAGCATTAATGCATTATCTCATCGTGAATATCTTAGGCATTGATGGAGATTCATTGATAGATGGAGCATTGGGTTATGTAGCCTTCTCCGAGACAACCTCTACTATGATAGTCTCTGTTCATGGGGACAAAAGTGGTGGTGGGGGTGGGTGGTAGACATGTGGGCTGTGATGGACCCTCATAAGTTGTACAAGTGATTCCAACACCCTAGGCCTAGAGAAAGGAAACCCAGAAGCAACGCCCAAGTGCCTAGGGGGTGCAATAATACTATACCTAGAAAATATATCGTCGGCCTACATACATATGAAAAAAATGAACTATTAGTACCAAATACTAAAATTTAAAAACATAAAACAATTTTTTTGAGAATTATACGATATTTAACTTTACACATGATACATGTGACGTTGTTGACTTGTCCATCCCAGATGGAAAATCCCTGGCATCGCCTTGTGCCAAATCTTGTAGAAACAAGAGAACATATAAAAAAAATGAGGATGTCATAAAATAAAGAAATGACTATACTGAATCTGTCAAATGTGATACATGCCTGTGTGTAAGGTGCACCTAATGAACATGTTGCCTCTACTGTTGCATCAATGGTGGGGCTAGGCACTGATGCATCCATAGGCATAGAGGGTTTTTTGTTGGGACACAACAAATGTAAAACAACATACAATCAAATATCTATATAAATACACAAAATAAAAAATATATGTATAACGATGAAGAAAAAAAAAAGGGGTTAATATACTAACCTCCTCCATGAAGCTATGCTATCTAGTGGGCTCTATAGGCCCATAACATGTCTTCCCACAACTAGAGCATATTTGAGGTTCACATGGACGACTTATATGTCCATGTGCCTTCCCCTCTGTAAATCTGTTGAACCGGCACATAATAGATCTAGTTAAACAATAATACACACATTTGCAGAAAGAATTGGAGAAAGAAGAAGAAGGAGAGAAATAATAGAAGAATTATCATTAATCGTTGTGAATAATGAATAATTTACACATGATATACACTGTATAGCTCAATGAGTGAGCACTAGAGGAGAACCAATGTGCCATAGTGGTGGTCTAGAGTGATATGGACACACACCAACAGTTACAGGAGTGAACTTCCACCTAGTCTAGTCTCTCAGGTAGTTACAAGAGTGAACTGCCACCTAGTTGAGTTAACTAGTCAACTAGTCTTCAGTTAATTGACTGAATAGAGAGTAGTGAGGATTTAACTCAGGGAATCAAATCTAATGCGCTAGTCTGGTGATGATACCAAGGCAAGGTTGAATTATCATGGTGATGATCCCAATGTTTCATGGTGACAAAACCAATGCAACATTTAAACTCAACTCAACTAGTCAAACTGAAGTGTCAACTAAAAGAGAATATTCTCCAGGTGGAATATTCTCCCCTAAAGTATAGGAGACTGGATAATGACTAATTATGACTAATAAACAAGGAAAAACCTTAGGAAAAATAAATCCTAGGTGTGCGTGAAGTAACTCCAACACCCCCCCTGAACATCACTATGGTGAAAATAAAGAATGGGTCCCGACAACGAGGCCATGTTAGGTACCCAAATAAAAAAGATACACTAAAATAAAGTGAGTAAAGAGGGAAAACCTCATGGGTAAAACCCCCCCTCGAGGTACAATGTATGTAAAAATAAGAACTACAGTTGCTAGGAAACTGTGTCCTTCACTCCATGATGACTTTGTAGAGAATGGAACTTTTGCTCAGTGAAGGTCTTGGTAAAGATGTTTGTCATCTATTCTGCTGAAGGACAGAACTGTAAGTCAATGATCCCCTCATGTACTAAGTCCTGGATATAGTGCATTTGGATCTCGATGTGCTTCATTCGCGACCTCTGAACTAGATCTCTGCAGAACTTCAGAGTGCTCTGGTTGTCACACCAGATGATGATCGAATGATGAAACTGAATGCCCAACTCAGTGAGAAAATTTTGTCACATAACCTGAATGGTGATGTTAAATACCCCTCTGTACTCTGCCTTGGCCGAAGATAGAGCAATGGTATATTGCTTCTTGCTTGACCAACAGATAGGCACAGAAGCATGACTGAGTGAGTAACGAGATGTGGACTTTCGATCAATGCTATCGCTAGCCCAATCAAAATCAATAAACCCGATGAGATCTAATGTAGAGTCTGTTGCATAATGAATCCCAAAGGTGACGGTGTTGTGTATGTATAGAAGGATACACTATGTATCTTTCCAATGTAACTCATGCAGCTCCTGCATGAACCTGGAAACTATGCCAATTGCATAGGAGAGGTCTAGTCTGGAGTGTGTGAGATACACCAAGCTCCCCACTAGATGTTTGTACTGTGTGTTGTCAACCAGTAGAGTCTCCCCACCATCCTCAAGTTTGAATCCTGATAGGAAAGGAGTCGAAGCAGACTTGCACTTTGTCATGTGAAATCTTTCAAGGAGATCTCGTGCATACTTGGCCTGAGACAGTTTGATGTATGATGCATCCTGACTAATCTTGAGTCCAAGGAAGAAGTGTAGAAGACCCATGTCCGTCATCAAAAACCTATCATGTAGAATCCTCTTGAATACAACAATCGTTGAATTCGAGAAACCGGTGATCAACAAATCATCAACGTACAGAACTAAAAGTAGAAGTGAATCAGATGTCCTGAGTATGTAGACATTCGAGTCTGATTTACAACGTACAAAGTTTTGTGACAAAAGGTAGGAGTCCATATTGACATACCATGCCCTCGAAGCCTACATGAGGCCATATAGGGACTTCTTCAGTCGACATACCAAAGATGAGTCCTGCATAAATCCATAGGGTTTATCCATATAGATCTCCTCAGAGAGATCATAGTGAAGAAATTCATTCTTCACATCCATCTGATGGAATTCCCATCCCGTGGCTTCCGCAATGGCAGGTGCCAATCATATGGAATCCATATTCTCTACTGGAGAAAAGGTCTGATCATAGTCAATACCATGAACCCACTGAAATCCTTTGGTGACAAGCCTGGCTTTGTATCTGCTAATCTATCCATCCGCTACGCTCTTGGTCCTATAGACCCATCTGCATCTGACAATTTTCCTCCCAGAAGTAAGGGGAACCAGATCCCAAGTCTTGTTCTCGAGGAAGGATTTTTACTCCTCTTGCATGGTGGATTCCCAAAAGGGATTTCCAACAGCCTTGCCATAAGACTGTGGATCTAAATACTGAAGCAAGAAAATATACCTGGAAGGAAATGGTTCAGTGGCAGTGAGTGCGACAGGAGGTTCCTCGAAATCAGATCGAGTCCTCCTAGTATCGATTAGATCACCAACAAGATCCCCTGCATCCTGAAGAGTAGTCTGTTCCCACTTGGACCTCTTCTTTGGCGGTGCAACTACATCTGGATGATCTGACTCTACATCCAACTATATTGACTCTAAATCTAAATCATTTGATTCCTTTGAATCAAAACTCTCATCTGAAGAAGAGTCGGCATGTGCATGCTCATTATCTCGGACAAGTGGAAGAGTGAAGGTGTCAGCATGCATCTACTGAGGTACATGCGAGTCACTTTCCTCAAATTGGACACTACGCTCAATGATGAGTCGATCTAAGGAAAGATCAATAAGCCAATATCCCTTCACACCATTGGGGTATCCAACAAAATTGAGCTCAGTGCTATGTGGATCAAGTGCCTTCCTCTTTTCATAAGGAATCTGGGCCCATGCACGTGAACCGAAAATGAGAAAGTGGGCCACTTTTGGTTTGAAGTTTCTCCAAGCCTCGTACGAGGTCTTATCCTTGACAATTCTATGGGGAGATCTGTTTTGGATGTATGTTGCACAATTAAGTGCTTCGGCCCATAGTCTCTATGGTAGTGACTTTGCATGCAACATGAAAGATGTCATTTCCTTTAGAGATCTTTTTTTCCACTCGGCAACTCCATTTTGCTACGGTGTATAGGGAACCGTGTGCTGCAATTGGATCCCTGCCTCATGGAAAAGATCATGGATCTCATGATTTACATACTCTCCTTCATTATCAGTTCGAAGGACCTTGATCTTCTTTTCGGACTGTGTCTCAACTAGGGCTTTGAAATCTTTGAGGTGTTGAAATACCTCATATTTTTTCCTGAAAAAGTAGATCCATGTAAAACATGAGAAATCATCAACAAAAATGAGAAAAAAACCCCGCTTTGTTGATCAATGGATGCAGAAAAGGACCCATAAGGTCACTTTGGATCATATCTAAAGGTGTGGAGGCTATCTGAGACTTTCCCTTATCGAATTTCTCTTAAGGGTGTTTCCCGAGAACACATCCCTCACACACTCCCTTGGAGAAATGGATGTCTAGTAGACCATCAACCAATCTATGCTTGCTAAGTTGTTGCATGTATCTGAAATTCAAATGTCCAAACCTTTCGTGCCATATCCTACTACTTTCATTAGCATGAGTAAGAAGTAAAGTAGAATCAGGTTCAATGAATTCAAAAAAAGTATACAATCTAGACTGATGATTTACCTCATCGGTAGCAACCTTGGAGTTAGTTTTCATGTTGTAGATGTCCACGAAATTTGGTGTGAATATGACTTTCTTTTTGGTGCCAAAATTCGTTATCTAATACACAGAGAGAAGGTTGACAAAAAGTTTGGGAACGTGAAACACATTCTTGAAGATTCTATTGGTGAGTTCAATCCTTCCTTTGCCGGTGACTTCCACAGAAGAGTTGTCCCCCATCAGAATAGGAGGACCTTTGCATGCATCCAAAGAAGAATATATTTATTTTGATGCATCCATGTGATGTGATGCTCCTAAATCTATGATCCAAGCATCAGGATAAGAGTTGATGGCAATCAAGGCATGGCTAGAATTTCCTTTCTTCGGATTCAGATCTTCTGGCTTCTTCTTCTTCTTGGAACCCTCGGGGATGCAATATCCAAGGTTGTTTTGCTGAAGTATTTGAGAAATCAGATCTATTTGTTTTTTCATGCATGTGGATTCTGAATGGAATCCTTTGTGACAGTACGTGCATTTCTCCCCTTTTCTCCTTTGGATTCGGAGGCATCGGTGAAGGGTTTTGTGTACCCTTCCTTCTATGGATGTGCATGAATTTTTCGTTTATATTTATCTTTTGATTTATGATATTTTTGGCTGCTATAATGAACAATGAGTGCATGCACCCTTGGGCCTTTGATTATTCCCATGTTGATGAGATTGGTTTCCTCTTGTGTCAGGGATTCGATAAAGTCCTCAAGAGAAGGCATCTTCCAGGTGGCTCCGAAGGTGAATCTGACAGAATGGAATGTGGATACAAATACATATAATTCAAGACAAATCTTGGAGAGAATGGTGAGAACCATTTCTTTCTCCTCTTTTGATTTATCAACCCCACAAGCTTTGAGTTGCGACAGTAAATCCTTGAATTTTGTAAAGAAATCTTGGATATTGTCGAAGCTTTTTGGATCCAATGTGAGAAAATCCACCTCCAGCATGTGTCCACTCATCTCATCATTTTTTCCAAATATCCCTTCCAAGGTGGTCCAGGATTCATTGGGATTCATACAGGAAGATATGTGAAAAAGGAGATCGGGAGAAATAAGACTACAAATTGTTTCGAGTGCATCATCCATGCGATTTAAGTACTTGGATTTTTCTATGGCTGATGTCGGTTCTGTACCTATATTCAAGGTTAACCTATACAACCATCTGGTTCGGAGATGTATGGATATTTTCTCCTTCCATGCAAAATAGTTGTAAGGTGTAAGAATGAATTCTTTTTTAAAATCCATCTTTCCGCTGTCTTCAATCTTTTGTACCTGCAAAATATTTTGGTGTAGCTTTTGCTTAGAAGTACATTGGCTATGATACCATGTAAATGTGTTGAAATTGCACATAATAGATCTAGCTAAAAAATAATACACACATTTTCAGAGAGAATTGGAGAAAGAAGAAGAAGGAGAGAAAGAATAGAAGAATTCTCATTAACCGTTGTGAATAATGAATAATTTACACATGATATACTCTATATAGCTCAATGAGTGCGTATTGGAGGAGAAACAATGTGTCATAGTGGTGGTCTAGAGTGATCTGGACACACACCAATAGTTACGAGAGAGAACGGCCACCTAGTCTAGTCTCTTAGGCAGTTACAGGAGTGAACTGCCACCTAGTTGAGTTAACTAGTCAACTAGTCTTCAGTTAACTAATTAAACAGAGAGTAGTGAGGAGTTAAATCAGGGAATCAAAGCTAATGCTCTAGTTTGGTGATGATACCAAGGCAAGATCGAATTAGCATGGTGATTATCCCAATGTTTCATGGTGACAAAACCATTGCAGCATCTAAACTCAATTCAACTAGTCAAACTGAAGTGTCAACTAAAAGAGAATATTCTCCAGGTGGAATATTCTCCCCTAAAATATAGGAGACTAGATAATGACTAATTATGACTATTAAACAAGGAAAAACCTTAGGAAAAAGAAATCCTAGGTGTGTGTGAAGTAACTCCAACATCCTCAATGTACTCTCCTATGCATGTTGATGCTCCAAACCCCCTATCAATGTCATTGGGATGCACCTTCGGTCGAGATAGTGCAACAAATCTACTGTGTTTCACTAGGCTATGATTCAATGAGGAGATGGAGAGTTGTACATGTTACAATTTCTCTGTAATAGGAGGATGTTGGGTAGGGGGGTCAAGCCTTCACCTAGGGGCATGAGGACCTGACTTAGGGTCATGTCTCGCCTGCTCTTGGTCTTGTGTGACATGTTTACCCATAATAAACTCAACCCATAATTTCCTCATAAAATATAAGGGCATCTCCCTGTTATTGCAGGGAGGTTTATCAAAAAACATGTACCACCTATCCATCCAGTTTTGACTAATATGGGGATGGATGCACCAGTCAATGGATATGCATTTCTTGGTTAATGGTAGTTCCTGCCCATTTCTAGGTTCCCTAAAAATAGACAATATTTGTTGTTTTTAAATGCCTATTTCTTTGATTTGGTTTCTATCAAAACCAGTGCTATAATACTCATACATTCTTTCCCTATAGTCAGAAATATATGTCAATTTACCTTGGGCACTTGAAATGGACTAGAAAATTATGTTCAAATAAGTGGCCAAGGAGACCCTACTAGGTTATCTAGTCTCCCTTAATTGTTCCTCAAGGTTTTTTAATACCACCAACCCCTCATCAATTTCACTATTTACATTTTGTGGTGGTGGTGGTGGGTTGGGGTTTCTATATTCTTGGTTTTCTTGTGAGGGGTTTAAATTTTCTTGGGGTTCCATTGTATTGTATATGATGTAATTTAACATCCATGGCATGTAAATTAGTTTCCTTTTTTTATTTAAAACACTAAATTACAATTTTTTTTCAATTTAGATTATTGGGAGCGGGATATTAAATTAGATTGACTAAATTGGATTAAAGTTAAGATAAATGTAATATACCTCGACACATGGTGGCGGTGGTAATGGAAATATCCTCTCTTCACACTATTTTCCCAATGAGAAACGTGAGCACGGTTTTGTGCACAATATGCACAAAAATCACTCTCGGACAGTTTTAAAAAAAACAACAGTAAGAACACACACACATTCTTAAGAGTGCACATGCATTCCTAAGAGCACGCATGCGTTCTTAAGAGCATGCACACACTCCTACTTCTTACCTATGTGGCAATCTACGTGGAGGTTCGGCCATAGTTGAACCTATAGATGTAGGAACGTGTGCACGTTCCTATGAATGCACACGTGTTCTTTCGACTGCACATTCTTAATCATGGAATTGCCATTTTTTCAGCCACCAAGTTCTTTCACTCACCCTTGATCCTAAAAATAGAAAAAAACAAAATGAATTTGATCCATTGTGGACCCGTGATGAATCATCCTAAGTAACTATGGATAATCACACACTTGTGCCCCTAAATGGACTCGTAAATTAAGAAAATTCTCGAAATGAGTACCTTGGAGGGTCAAAGTGAACCAAATTGATGACCAAGGGGAAACAGATAAGAGAAGAAAGGTGATAAAATACCCTAACTAAGAACTAGACATACCTAAGAGGTCACACATATAGGCTAAGGTAAAGGGGTCTCAAGGAAGGTGGTTTAACACATATGGACAATAAAGACATATCATTGTCACCACTGCATTGGTCACAAATGGACATGGAATGGAAGAGGTTCACATCAAGAAATTTCTAGTGGATAGGGGTACATGTGAGTACTAAAGTGTGAAATTCATACGGTACAAGAAGGTATTCAAATATGCCTATTCCATTTCCTTTCATTCCACCTTCATGGACCATAGTTGAAAGAAAGATTGGACGTGATGGTTCAAGAAGGGATTCAAGAGAATGTTGTTTATTTATAAGAAATTCACATGTCCCTTTGTCATCTATGGGCTTGGGAATTGGAGACCATAATTGATTTGAATATATTCCAAGAGAAATATATGGAATTGGATGCTTCTCTTCATCTTGTGGATGGTATTACCACCCAAATGTCTAGTTCCATGTCTAGTTTCCTAAACTTCCAAACACAAATGTTGATTTCTCCCTCTCTTCCTTGATTGACACCTACTTAAGAAGGTCCATAACATTACAACTTGACTATGAAAATGGAATCAATATACAATGATTACAATAGTTCATGAACCATTTTATGTTTTTTTACATGTATTAATACTAGGCTAGTATGTTAGGAAATATACATGTAGAATCTTAGGCATATGAACTTGGTTTGCAATATACATGTAGAATCGTAGGTATCTAAACTTGGTTTGCAATATACATGTAGAATATTATGCATTTGAACTTGGTTTTCATATACTCAATAAGTTTAAAGAACTCCTAAAAAGTTTAAAAGAAGTTAGATTCTACTATTGGAATGCATTTTTTTATCTTCTTGTATGAGTAATCTTGTTACTTTTTAACTAATATAATACACACTATGTTTAAAAAGAAATTCTACCATTGTGATTACAAATTCAAATAATTTTAGCAACTTATCAAAAGAATTTATTGATTTTGATTTATACATTCAAAAGTACATAGGAGTAAATTCAAATTGTAAATGTATTATGTACTTTATTTCTGTAGTCAAGAAGATATAATCATTGCAAAATAAGCCGAAGATATGAAGTAATCGTAGAAGAAATACATGTTGGATCACTGAGAGGGGGGGTGAATTAGTAATAGAGCAATTTAATCCCTTTTAACCATATAATCCAAGTGCTATATCAATGAAACGTTATTAACCGATAACTGCAGAGTAAATAAGCAATGAACAAATGAACAATCATACACATACACATTACACTAGTGTTTTACGTGGAAACCCAAATTGGGAAAAAACCACGGAATGCTTTTTATTATATGTCTTGAATAATTACATTCATTGGAAGCACCAACTTACTTTATTTTCCAGCTACAACTGGAAGGAGGCTCCAACCCCCTAGTTTCTCAGGCTACAACCTGAGGGAATCTCCAACTCCCCAAATCTTTGGCTACAACCAGAAGGAGGCTACAACCCCCAATGTTATCCGGCTACAACCGGAAGGTGGCTACAACCACCTGTCCTTTCCCCATCTTGCCACCCTAAAGTAGAAGTAGAATGATGGAACCACTGTCACACTATCACTGTCAGATATACCGCTGTAAACCTGCACCAATAAATTTGAACCATGCATCAACCATGCATCAACCTGTAATCAACCTGTACCATAAACAAGTGCATCAATCATGCACCGACCTGTAATCAACCTGTACCATAAACAAGTGCATCAACCATGCACCAACCTGTAATCGACCTGTACCATAAACAAGTGCATCCAACC
>ML815226.1:0-14868 GCA_009831015.1 Picea engelmannii | reverse complement strand
GTGAGGGATTTCACCATAAGGGGACCACTTTGGAGTTCATCCATATTTACTTCTTATCAACCATGAAAAAACAATAATGAGTCATATTTACATCAAACACTATTGGGTCCATTGCCCAAAACTTTGTGCTACGGGTCTTTCTTTAAGGGTTGACATCAATGACAACCAACCTTAATCAACAATACATATCAAAACAAGTGTTGCATGGCAACGTAGTCCCTATCAGGTTGGGATGGGAGTAAATGCGACCGAGTACAGACACGTGGCTAGAAAGTTGAAATACATGTGGTTTTCATGCAGAACATAGTATTCCCGAATTAGTTCTTCCTGAAATATATCAAAAAATATCAACATTTAAAAGGTTCTTGGACACAAAAAAATTAGCATTCCCGAATTAGTTCTCTTTCCATAGATTTTACATACATTTGTGGAGAGAAACAAAAAAAAATAGTAGCTACGTATGTTACATAGGTTTGTGGAAAAAAACACAAAGAAATTAGCATTCACGAATTAGTTATCTTTAAAACAAGGGATCCTGGACACAAAAGAAATTGAAATTTATCAAATTTTAGAAAGTAAATATTTAGTTTTATACATACAAAATATGTACTTTTATAAAGTATGGGGATGAGATTTTGTAGAGCATGCACAGAGCCCTCATTCCATACTTAGTTTTTGGATCGCGGGTTCTCGGGTTGGCAGGCTCAAAATTGGGCCTCTGTTGTTTTGTGTCGTACAAATAGCACCAAGAGTTCCACAATATACAAATTGACAAGCTGACTTGCAGACTATAGAAACTTATCAAAAAATAAATAATTTATGTTACATATCTCTAGAAATTACATCATCATTTAAAAGCATACAATAGAATAGTAATAACGTCTGTTACATAGGTTCATGGAGAAAAACACAAAAAAAAATAGCGTTCCCGAACTAGTTTGCTTTAAAACAAAGGGTTCTAGACAGAATGAAAATCGAAATTTATCAAAGTATAGGATCCTGGACACCCAAAAAAATAACATACAATAGAATAGTAACAACGTCATGCGAGACAAAAAATTTAGCATACAATAGGACACAAAAAATGTAGCAGACCTCAATACTTTGCCAATGTTTGGATCATGGATTCTCGAGCTGGTGGGCTCAAAATTCGGCCTTTGTTGTTCCATGTCCTACAAATAGCATCGAGAGTTTCGCGATATACAAATTGACAAGAGGACTTGCAAACTATAGAAATTTATAAAAATAAAATAATGTCTGTTACATATCTCTGGAAATTACATCAACATTTAAAAGCATACATTAGAATAGTAATAACGTCTGTTAAACCCAAAAAGTTAGCATACAATAGAATAGTAACAACATCGTGCAAGACAAAAAATTAAGCATACAACATGACACAAAAATGTAGCAGACCTCTGTACTTAGCCAGTTTTTGGATTGTGGGTTCTCGGGGTGGCGGGCTCAAAATTGGGCCTCTGTTGTTTCGTGGCCTACAAATAGCACCGAGAGTTCCGCGATATACAAATTGACAAGAGGAATTGCGCACTATAGAAATTTATCAAAAATAAATAATGTTTGTTACATATAATAACATATGTTACATAGGTTCGTGGAGAAAAAGACAAAAAAAATAGCATTCCCGAATTAGTTTGCTTGAAAGAAAAGACTTCTGGACAGAAGAAAAAATTGAAATTTATCAAAGTATAGGTTCCTGGACACCCAAAAAGATAGCATACAATAGAATAGTAACAATGTTGTGCAAGACACAAAAATTAACATCCAATAGGACAGAAGAAATGTAGCAGACTCAGATTAGTTTTCTTTGGAACAAAGAAGAAAGGTTCCTGGACACCCAAAATTTAGTATATAATAAAGGCATTCCCGAATCAGTTTTCTTTGGAATTTATCAAAAATTAATAATGTGTGTTACATATTTCTGGAAATTTAAATGTGTTTGTCATATAGACTAGGATTGGGGCTCTCGTGGACCATAAAAAGAAATAATTACAAGAATTAGGAATGTCGAAAGAAGAAGTGTGTGACAGTAGAGAGGAAGACCTGAAAAGAAGAAATTGGAAGTTATGAGTCTTTGGTTACAATTTTCTATTTAAATAGGCCATAAGTGGATTGATAAAGAAAAAAAGATGACAATATAGACTTAAACTGGATTGATAAAGAAAACAAGATGACAGTATAGACTTAGTATGAACCTGATGCGTTTTTATTGTTGTCGTCGATGGTCAATGGACTCCTGTCGACCGGTTGTTTCCCTTCCTGGACGAGGATGTCCATTCTCTATTGGAACCATTCTTTGATGTAGCTTTTCATGGGGGCCATGTTGATTTCATCCCAGATTTCTATGTCATAAAGGTCATTTTCTAATTTCCTTAGATCCATTTAAATACTATGCAGACTCTGTTCAATTTCTTCATTGTGTGCCGCATAGTCCAGTACCCAATGCTCGTGCTTATCTAGATGATGTTCAAGTATGCCATAAAACTTTTTGAAACACAACCCCTTTAAAATATCAACTTGTTCTTGGAAGGATTCTTTAGTGGTTGACAAGGATTTGAGAATTAAGTTTGGGTCTTGAACCTCGTTGGTACTTCCGGCTAAGTCCATTTGGATTAGGCTTGTGAATAAATCTTCCTTTTTTGATATGACTTTTTTACATGATTTGACAATGAGCTCCAGGTTGTTAACTTTGATTTTCTAGCATGCTTTTACTGTTTTGGTCCGCTTTGGGGAGGGGAGTTTCTCTTGTCTTCTTTTTAGTTCTGATGTGTTGACAGCATAGTTGGAAAAATGGGTTAGCACCTATTCACAGAAATGATGATCATTTTTAAAATTCACCTCCAAATGCTCCAGGAAATCATTTGCCTTCTTTCCGAAGGAAACTAAATTTTGAGATGTTTCCCAGGCTTCAGTAACTACCTGCATTCTTTTGTTGATGTTATTCTCTACAAGGTCTCTAGAGCATGCAAGGAGGGTAGAGGATACTTTCATCTTAGCTACAATGGTAGAGGGCACAATTTTTTCCGAAGGACTAGAAAATTCTAGGGTTGCAATGAAAGCCTGCTCAAATTCGTTGAGGCGGTCTTTCAGATTGGCATTTTTCGTCTTGATTCCTCCAATGGAATCATGAATAATTTCACCGGTTACTTGGTGAAATGAGGAGATTTGGGACAACCACATTTTTCTAAAGTTAATCTCTATGCAATATTTTCCTTTCCTGTTTGTTACATCTCTCTTTTCAATGACCATACTTTTAGATTGGTTGTCAAAAAACAACACTCTGGAATATGAAGGATTCATCTTCGTCAAAAAATTTGGTCTCAATTATTTCCACCATGGATGACCCAATTTTGTGCATGTGTTCAGTTTCAATTTCAAGTTGCAGCTATTCACTTTCAATTTCGGGTTCCTCTGCCTTCCCTGCATTGTTTTTTCTCTTCTTTGTCAGTGGAAGTTTGTGAGAACTCTCAATTTTTATGCAAGGAGGATTCTCATCTCCTCCTCCATTTGAATATTTCTGGGTTTCTTTCTTACTGGGGTGGGTCGTCAAAGTGATGCTCTGTGATGTCATTCTCTTGGGAGTGCTAGCGGGGCACTGGGTACTCTTCTCACCAGATACTTTTCCATGTTGTTTGTATAATTCAGTCACTCTTTGCAATGTCTCTGTGTCGTAATTGGTAGAAGCAGGATTGTTGTTGTCCACACTGTCCCTGTCTTGGGTCAGGTGTCTATGGATAAAAGAGTTGTTAAAGCCAACTACCGGTAAATGTTCTCTAAAAATCCCATTAGGGTCAAAACTTTTTAGCCTTTCAACATACGTTAGGTTCAATTTCTTGAAATGGGTGACAAACTCGTCAATCTTGTTGATGTTTCTGAACACAAAGTCTTCGAATTTCCAGGGCAGAGGAATGAATTGTTTTTTTTTTTCTTGTCATGGAAAAAGTGCAACCAGTGGTTGTATTGCCTTTCTATTTCTACAGCAAACATCTTGTCCATGATGTGGCATGGAAGGAAAGAAGGATTTTCCTTGGAGCCAAAGACCATGAGGACACTGTGATTTTCCTTTTGTTCACGTGTGCCCTTCTTGTTCAAAAAACTTGGTTGCCTAGCCAGAAATTCATGAAGCATCCTTGCATAACAATAAATCTTTGAAAACTAAGACAAAGACATTAAAAACTTCATAAAAACAATGGGAGGCCTTGTGCCTCCACAGGGCCTTGTACCAGAATGTTATTAGGTCGAATCCATAGTTTATTTTACTGGAAAGAGAAAGTTTTGGAAACGGGCAGCAATGCACTATTGCGAAAATCAAGTAGGATGACGTATAAAATTTATTCAATTCTTTGAATCGTGACAGTCGGGAACAGATCTCAATGGAAATTATCTTCCCCCAATCAAAAATATATTGTTCCTTAACTATGAAATACAAAATATAAATAATTATATGGGAAATGCTTGTTGTGGATGCTTGTCTTGTTATTCTTGTAAACAACCGAGAAATTTCCTGTAATGGATTTCTAAAGGAACTTACCTGCAACCTTGTGATATCTTCAGGAACTGTTTTCGGGTCTTCGAGGAAGTCGGCTAAGATTTCCAACCTGTTATCATGTTTTTCTAGAAACTGCTTGGAGTCTTGTCCTCTAAACGTCAATGTTGGCTCCGACAATTTTAACATCTCGTAGAAGGCCTGAGTTGAAAATGAAACAGGAGAATGGTCACGCAGTGGAATAATTATTTGGCCTGGAATATATTTTTTGGCGCACCAATAGACCACCTCCTTACAGTCAAAAATCTCAGGGACGCAGCCTGCACGAGCGATTCCAGAGGTCCAAATCACTTCATTCTGGGTGGAATGGGATGAATAGTAAAATTATGCCCTAGACCACTCGAAATTCTGGTCCTGATGTCCGAAGATATTTACTGTATCTCCACAAAACTGTTGTCGACCTACTGCCATAACTCTACAAGAACATTTGTTTTCTCCAGATGATGAATGAAATGAAAAGTTGAAAGGGATAATATAACCCTGCCCAAATCTTGGTCCAAAGCATGTTAATGGGAGATGTCCTCGAGAATTTTGTTCATTAATGACAATTTGGACGGATGTTGCATGATGTGTTGTTAACATTAAACACTAGTAACCGCATACATAGAAATGCAAACATGGCAGATATTGTAATGAGTGATTAAGCATTGTAGATTTCTTGAGCGGGCCAACAGGACGACGTGTGTTCAAGATGAACAATCAGATGGGACAAAATAAATCTCTGCACATCTTGGTTTAATGCATAATAATGGGAGATCGCCTCGATCATTTCACCCATTAATGACAATGTTGATAGTTCCTGCATGGTCAACTGTTAGCATGAAAGGTTTCTAATTGCACAGTAATAAAGTACAGAGATCACGGGAATGGGAAAAACAACCTCGAAATAGGGTTACAAGGTAAAACCGTTGAAGGTGATGGCGTGAGGGTCAAATTGTATGTCTCAGAACTTTTTGAGTGAAATACGTGTAACAACGAAGAGGGTATGGTAGGACAGTCTAGAGGGCAATTTGTATATGACTAGTAAGAGCATAACTAATGTATATCAAGAAGGATAGGAAGTTAGTGTGGATGGAAGGCAGTGAGAGATAATTTGAAACATTTGTGAGTCATGGTAGAGTGAATCTTGCGAGTTCAATGAGTCTACACTGGAATTGTAGATCAAAAAAGTTTTGAGTGCAAGATGTACATGACGCAACAAGAAGCAGAGTTTGAAACCGCCAACCCGGCAACCATGGCCATAAAATTGGTTGAGTATGGAAAACAACAATGGTCGGTCGGATTCGTCATGTGATTATATATATGGAGATAAAGATATGACAACCCGCCAATGCTGGAACCCATGATCATAGAAAGGAAGCTAAGTATATAACCACAAAGTGATAATACAAGGAAAGAAGAAAAGGGAAAAAGGGCCAAGGAGTCCGCGGTGGAATTGTAAATCATGGAAATTTTGAGTGCAATATGTATATCATGGAACAAGAAGCAACATAGTTCGAATGCGCCAACCCAAAACAGTGACTAGGAAATGGAGATTTCGTTAACCCGTGAACAGGAGGATCCAAAATAGGGTCACAAGGTCTCACCAGAAGACGTGAGGCCCCGGTGGTCAAATTGTATCGTTCGAAACATTTGAATGCATAATATGTAACACAGAAGAGGGGACGATGTCGAAACCTGGTAGTGAATTTCTATATTGCGGAGAGCTGGATGCAAACTGTTTCGTATTAGTGTGTGCAATTTTCACTAGTAAGAGTCACTAGTAAGAGAAACACCAATGTATATTAGGAAGGACATGAAGTTAGTGGGGATGGAATACAAGGACATATACTTGAAACATTTGTGAATCGTGGTAGAGTGAATCTTTCGATTTCGAGGAGTACGTGGTAGAATTGTAGATCACAGAAGTTTTGAGTGCAATATGTACATCATGAAACAAGAAGATTTAGAGTTTGAAACCACCAACCAGGCAACCGCGGCCATAAAATTGGCTAAGTATGGAAAGAAACAATAGTTGGTCGGATTCGTTGTGTGATTATATAGATGGAGATAAAGATATGTCAGCTCACCAAAGCTAGAACCCGTGATGATAGAATGATGACTAAGTATATAACCAGAGATCCATAATACATGGGAAGAAGAAAAGGGAAAAAGGACTAAAGAGTATGCGGTGGAATTTTAGATCATGGAAATTTTGAGTACAAGATGTGAACCCGATAGTCAATTTGTATATTGCGGAGGACCGGATGAGAACTGTTTCGTACCATTGTGTTTAGTTGTCACTAGTAAGAGCACAACCAATCTATATTAGGAATGAGAGGAAGTTAGTGAGGATGGAAGGAAGCAACAGATACTTTGAAACATTTGTGAACCATGGTAGAACGAAGCTTGGTGCCAACCCGAAACAATATCCAAGAGTTGGACATTTCGTGAACTCGACAACAGGAGGATCCAAAACAGGCTAACAAGGTCTTTGCAGAAGACACGAGGCCCCGACATTAAAATTATATCGCTCTGAACATTTGAATGCATAATCTCTAACACGGAAGAGCGGACAATGTCAGAATCTGGTAGTCAATTTGTATATTGCGGAGGGTGTGATGCCAAGTGTTTTGTACCTCTCTATCCAATTCTCACTACTAAGAGATAATTTAGTATTGAAAATAACGTTTTAGATACTATTAGATACTTGATAGGGATTGCCATCTATAAACAATGGAAAGCTCCACCACGCTAGCCTTGGACTCAGTGTTTCAATTTGTATATTGCGGAATTGGGAGCGTTGTTTGGAGGACACAAAACAATATAAATGAAATGTTGAGTTAGCTAGTCCGCAGGTCCGCTTTTCAATTTGTATATCGCGGAATTATGGGTGTTATTTGCAGGGCACGAAGCAATGGAGGCCCAATTTTGAGCCCGCCTGCCGAAGAACCCACGATCCAAAATGTGGCTAGGTATGGAATACGCAATCCGTACATGGTCTATAAAATATCATGTCCATACTTTATAGTCCCATAATACATGGGAAGAAAAAAAAGGAAAAAGGATCGAGGAGTCCACAGTGGAATTGTAGATCACGCAAATTTTGAGTGGATGATGTATATCACGGAACAAAAAGCAACAGAGTTCAATTACGCCAACTTGGCAACTGCGGCATAAAATTCACTAAGTATGAAAAAGAACAGTGGGCGGTCCAATTCTCCATGCGATGATATAGATGGAGATGAAAATATGTCAACACGCTAATGTTGGAACCTGTGATCATAGAAACACAACTAAGTATATAACTAGAAAGAAATAATACACAGGAACAAGACAAGGGAAAAAGGACTAAGTATCTTGCAGAAAAACATCTAATGTTTGATTATTAATGCAATTTTTTTTGAACCCCTGTGGAGTTCTCACCAGTTAAGGCATAAATTGCAGATCACAGAAGTATCTTTCGTACCACTGTGTCCAGTTGTCACCAGTAAGATCATTTTTTATGTATATCAGGAAGGATGCGAAGTTGTTCGGGATGGAAAGAAGCAACAGATACTTTGAACGAAGTTAATGTATACAAGGAACCTGCGGTAGAATTGTAGATCACAGATGTTTTGAGTGTAAGATGTATATAATGGAACGATAAACAATCGGGTTCGTAAGCGCCGACCCCACAACGGTGGCTATAAAATTGGCTAAGTATGAAAAGGAACAGTGGTCAGGCGGATCCATCGTGTGAGGATATAGATGGAGATGAAGACATGTCAGCCTGCCAAATCTGGAACCGGATACCATAGAAAGGCGACTAAGTATATATCCAGAAAGCGATAACGAACGGGAAGAAGAAAGGCTAGTTCGTATCCGCCAACCCGCCAACCACGACCATAAAATTTCCTAGGTATGCAAAGGAACAACGGTCGGTCAGATTCGTCATGTGAAGATGCAGATGGAAATTAAGATATGCCAGCTCGCGAACCCTACAATCGCCCATCATAGAAAGACGACTAAGTATAAAACCAGAAAGCCATAATGGACGGGAAAAGGAAAAGGGGAAAAGGGATAAGTATTTGAGAGTCAAAAAACCTTTTTTCCGTTTATTAATGGCAATGTTTTCGAACCCCTGCTGGGTTCTCATTAGTAAAAGAATAAACTGTAGAACATTGAATTTGTTTGGCTGCAAGATGTATATGATGGAACAAGGGACATAGGTGTTGGGTACCGCAAACCCGGGGCCTGGTGGCTAGATAACTGGCTAAGTATTGGTCAAGAGAAAGGTTTGATATCTATTTTAATAGTATTCATACTAATATGTATTAATGGAGAAAGTTTTCATATTTATCTTAATAGTATTCATACTAATATATATTAATGGATTGTTTCTGTTTGAAATGAAAATGATCTCCCAATTTGCAAGATGCTCTTCAGTTCGCAAATTTCATTGAAACCACAAAAAATTTGACTGCAAGATGTACATAGAGCAACAAGAAACATAATTTTTCATTGTGGTTTCAACGAGATAAACTTATTATCATCTATTCATCTTGTATTTCTTGTAATGACATGAGCAAACATCGACTCTCCATAAACATCAATATCTAAATTAAATTAAATGTAATCAAAATTTGGTGTGATTTAAGTTATTAAGACAACTTCAGTCATTCCTTTATTAATGCCAAGTTTTTCGAATGCCTGGTGGGTTATCAATAGTTAAAGCATAAATTGTAGAGCACGAAAGATGTTTGGCTACAATATGTATATGATGGAACAAGGAACATAGTTGTTGAATACCGTAAGCACAAACATAATTGCCTAAGATTTTTCGAAGAGGAAGTTTTTGTATTTATTCCAATAGTACTGATAGTAGTATATATGCACAGATATTATCAAATAGAAGAAGTTGCAATATATCCAACATATTGAACAAGAACATTGCGTCAACACTTGAGTTTCCTTGTTGTAACTCATTAATTCATTCTATTTATGGGACCTGAAGAATGGAAGCAAGACGGCTCCTCCAATTTCTTTCTTTAAATACAAGGTCGACGCCACATAAGTATGGCTTATGAAAAAATATTCTTAAATGTAAAATGTAAGCAATGAACATAGAAGGGTTTATTTAAATTGTAGTAGTGGGAAATAGAAAGAAAATCTTGTCGTCCATGTTTAATGACACAGGGGAAGAAGGTACAAAATAAAATTAAAACAAGTACCAGAGATTGGAAAATACTATTAAAGAATAAACCAGAATTATTCTATATTCAAATAAGATGGGTTACAAAATACAGTTGAGGCTATTTGCCACAACGATTGTGATTTGGCCTGCCGCTAACCAATAAAAAATATATACATTGATGAAGCTTCTTGACAGTTTTCTTGACGTTCAAACCCTTTATTCGTAAAAAATGAGTTGAATATCAATTTTGGGTTTTGTACTTAATCGATGCTGCAAACTACATCTATCCCAGTTTTTTGAATAGCTTGTCTCTTCTAGATATGGCCTGCTTGCAATTGCTAGTTATTCAACATTCCATTATTTGTCAAGTATTAATTTCCATCTGCCATTGAAAACTTGGGGTTTAAGGTGCTTTCCTTGCAATGTTCCTGACCCTTGACATCCAAGACAACTTAGAAAGGTGATTCAGGCCGATTTCAAAGTGGAGGGAGTCCTTTTATGTCACAATAGCTATGGCAGGGGAAACAAATTCAAGTATGTTGTGACTGGTATTCTCCCTGTATTCAATCATCTGTTTGGTTGAAAAGCCTTCCTGAAGATTTGTATGTTGAACTTCTTTTCTTTATTACAGTAAATTGGAAGAAACGTCCAACCCAGTTGAAAAATGAAAATATGTTGAGGTACATAACTTCTTCAGGTAGCACAGGTATGACAAGTGCATCAAATGTTGCAGAACACATCAACACATCTCTGGAAAGTGTATCAAATGTTGCAGATCGCATCAGAATACATCTTTCCTCATAACAGTGGAAGGTATGATGACCCACAGAAAGGTCTGGAATGTTCAGAGGTGACGCCAAATATGTGGAGTCTACAACTAAATCCAGAGGAAACCGAGCAAAATTTGACAAAGAACATGGCTTTCTGTCAATTCGGTTACCAGACCCACATGTAGTTCATAAAACATTGAAATATAAACTTTTGTAGTGATAATATGTTGTTTTATCCACCCATACAATTTTTGTTACCCATCTCTGGTTACATTCGCAAATGGACTAATATTTCGCGTCATTTACGAACATGACAGGCCATTTTGCAAGCCACTGTAAATGCGCTGCCCCCGAGGAAGACAAATTGTTGTGGGATCTGCAGAATTCGATACACTTGCCAAATCTATGTTGTTGGAAGAAGCTATATACTTCAACGAAGAACTATTTTTCACGTGACCTGAAAATCCATTACAACTCCCAGCAAGAAAGCAAAGAAGTTCAACAAACAAATCTCCAGGCAGCCTTTTCAACCAACCAAAGCATCAAACATAGGGAGAACACCAACCAGAACATACTTGTTCTTTTTTATTCCTCCTCTCTGAGTTTCTCTTCTATAACAGAGTTTTTTTTTTACTCAAAGCTCACGTCACATAAATCCAGTCTCTCTTCTTTCATCTAGGCCTTAATCACATATATAAGTTGTCATACATGTTCATGACCAGGAACATTAGAATGAAAGCACCCTAAAGCGTAACTCTTTGATGATAGAGAGAAATAGCAATAAGTATTTAAAATCAACGTTGGATGATCTTCCATAGATTTTGTGTTAATTCATTTTAATGACAGATGTTCTCGATATTTTCGCTTATTAATGCCAATCTTTTCGAATATGTACGTTGAATAGTGATTAATAGCACGTATTAAAATTCCCATATCCGAGCAGATTCTCAAATCTGACATCTAAGATATGCACAATATTAAAGAGGGACATGATGTCAAGGCCTTTGCGGGTGACACGTTCCTGGACTATGCTGAAGCTCTTAAGAAAACTAAAAGAGCACCAAAAAAAAAAAAAAAAAATTGTTTTGGCAAATTAAAAAATGCAGGCAAAAGAAATTACCAGAACCCATAATATTTACCTGTCTATTCATTTTAATGGGAGATTTCCTAGAGATTTCCAGTTATTAAAGCCCACATTTTCGAACTTGTTTGGTCAGTTCTGAATTTTGAAAGCATAATTAATGTCTATTGGGAAGGGCAGAAGGTAGCAGGGGTGGTGGGGAGCGAAAAATGGTTTTAAATTTTCTGAACCCACAAAATCTTCAACCCACTAAACTTTGAAAAGTCGACTAAGTATGGAAAGCTAGGTAGAATAGACAAACTCATTGCAGGCAGAGGCACGGTTGCGATTTCCTGGAGTGCTCGGTCGAATTCTAGAGCACAAAAGTTCTGGGTAAAAGATGTATACACTGAACACGACATGTCATAGTTCGATAGAACCTATCCGCGAAGCCCCGTCCATAAAAATGGTTAAGTATGCAACCAAACGGCAGTCGGTCGGAATGATCACAGAAAGGTGAGAAATTATAGAGCTAGAGATGCAGTTTACAAGAGGAGAAATAAAAGGGAGAGAACAACTATATTGCCCACACACCAAAACCTACTCTCATAACTATGAAACCATAGTAACACATAATCCATGGAAAAAGCATCGCCATCTATGAAATATAGTTTGAGGCCGACAAAGTCTGGTTCAATGTGTAAGAGATGCAATTTACATCGACTTTAATTTTTTAGTATGTTCTTTTATCCTAATAGTATTCTATGTAGACTCCACTGCAAAAAATGTAACAAGAGATCCAACTGCGGATGCAACATCCCAACATTGCAAACTCTACATAGACAAGAACAAGCACCAAATAACAACCCAATTATGAAGCACCAAAAGTACCAACTGCAGTCGAAGGACCGGAACCCTGCAAAGTTGAATCAAACAACAATAAACAACATACAACGAAGAAATAAGAAAGCAACAACCACTCCACCAGGAATGACGCAGTTCCAATCACGATTGCAGAAACCCAAATGTGGAAACTGCAACAACACGAACAAGCAAGCAAGAACAACAACAACATGCAAATAAGAAATCAATGGAGATGCAAAAAACAAGCATGAACCAGTGAACTAGCAATGTCGCTGAAGCATATAAATTTAAAAAAATGGAAAAACATGTATTGTAACAAGCATGTTAAGTAAACATTCTACACTACCAAGCCTGTTCGGTGAACATTTAAGTCTGTCAGAAATGATCTGTAAACATCTAAGAAAAAAATGCAATGTGGGAGGTCTCTGGCGTATCCCCAAAAAATTATTATATTTTTTGTAACAATAGTTCTAACACCAGAGAATGTATTGGAAAGCCAAACTTTGGATATGCCAGCATATCAAACATTGCCATAATTTTACCTAGCATAAAATGCTAAACCAAAAATTCGGGTTAATGCTAGCATTAATCCACCTTCGACGAATGCATAACAAAATATATGATTCAAAAAGACCATATACAATCAAATACTTTGGATATGCCAACATATATAACATTGGGAATAGCAAAGCCGACAATAAGACCTCCAATCCCTTGTCCCATCAGATCATGAAAAATATGGTACTTTTTTTATTATATATAATTCGAACACCAAAGAATGTATTGGAAGGCCAAACTTTGGATATGCCAGCAAATCAAACATTGTCATAAATTTACCTAGCATAAAATGCTAAACCAAACACTCGGATTAATGCTAGCATGAATCCACCTTCGACGAATGCATAACAAAATATATGATTCAAAAAGACCATATACGATCAAATACTTTGGATATGCCAGCATATATAGCATTGGGAATAACGAAGCCAACAATAAGGCCTCCAATCCCTTGTCCAATCAGATCATGACAAATATGGTACTTTTTTTTAATATAAAATGTGATGGTTTCAATTCCCTGGTTCCAACAATAGATAATATGGAAATATTTGTGGTCAAAGGAAAAACTAATATGAGGTCAATGATTTATCAATCGCTATAGTACCTCTATGCCTACAGCAGGGACTAATAAGGAAAAGATATGAAGTTATTGTAGAAGAAATACATATTGATCAAATGAGGAAGATACAAGATAGATCATCGTACGAGAGAAATTTATGATACAATATGAGTATAAAAAGGAGATGCATATTCTACAAGAGTTGTAAGAAGGATCTTGAGAGAAATTTATGATACAATATGAGTATAAAAAGGAGATGCATATTCTACAAGAGTTGTAAGAAGGATCTTCATACATTGCGAGATAGTTATAACACCAATGCTTTCAACTACAATTGGTATAGAGATAAAAAAAACTAAAATATGAGAACGATGAAGAAGATGTAGCTACCAAAACTGAATATCATCCCCAATATGATCCATCTGATCATCTCCTTCTAAAGAGGGTTTACATTAAGAGATTAGAAACATAGCTTCTCTTTCTTGAATCTTTTCCTCTCCTTAATGAATCTCATCGTGTGAAAAATGATGTATCTTTATGTTAATGGGGATTTACAAAATGATGCAATAGTTGATGTTGATAAAGAATAAAGAATAATTACAGACAACATTGTCTAATGAGAGCCCCCCTTCGAAGTCATTGATGCAATAGTAGATAAAATATAAGTAAACCATGCAATTTAAGTGCTAATGACATAAATTAGTCCCAGGATCTCATTGGGTAATCACTAGTTATCATTGGCTTTGAGAAGGGAGTGAAATTTGTAGTGTAATTTTTCTGCATTTCTACCTTTTCCAAGGATATTTTCTATTTATTTTTGCTCAAAATCCAGTAAGAAATTGTTGGATCTGTAGATTTGAGTGGTTAATTCTATATAATCCGGGTGCCTTAGGAGTTTTTCAGCATGCTCGATCTATTTATGTGGTCAAAAGCAAAATTTAAACAACGGAAAATTGTGATTTTGTGTAGATTTATGTCACCGAATTCTGACAAAAAAATACCAAAATGTAGAATAATTAAACAACATCAAAGATAAAAATTCAACAATTTAGAGTATATAAAATGTATCATACTATTTAGTTGCAATAATATGATTTCTACTTAGTTCTTCATTATTATTTGAGCTAAAAGCATTTTAATAAGGAAAGGAATGTTGGGTCCTAACACAACCTATGACTAGCATAGTTATGGACAGGTTACATACATTAATCAATGTATTTGTGAATGGTTGGGTTCATAGATGATTTTAGGGGCTAAATTTCGCTCATGGGCTAATTTTACATGGTTTTTCCAAAAACGAGATTCGCTATTTTAAAAATGATTCGCCCAAATTCTATA
>ML815225.1:179966-191244 GCA_009831015.1 Picea engelmannii | reverse complement strand
CAGGAAATATCTGTCTCTGTGTTTCTCATATGTGTGATTGATGTTGAATATGCCATTGTTTATTCCCCTGCATTATTGTGATCATCATTTAGTGTCTCAGCAAAGAGTTTAAAAGAAGCATAATTGTTTAAGCACGGTAACAACTGATTCACCGCCCCCTCTCAGTTGTTCAACACCCCTTTCCCTTGACCATGCAACCAAAGGTCACTGCCCTAGCGTGGTAACCAGATAATGGCAATGTCATACTGCTAGGTACCCATGAACATGATGGGTTGGCTCGTGATGAGACCCCCAATCCTCTTGGCTAGGTCTTGTTTTGTCATTTTTCTTCAGGTCCCTCTTGTTTCTTATTGAGAGGCTTTTTATTGCCTTCTCGGGGATCCCTGGGCGAGGCATCTCTAGCTTTTATTTTTTATGGCTTTTATCTCTTGCCAGCTGCTTTTACCTCCTGGGCTTTTAGCCCCTTCTTCCCACAAGATAAGGTGTAACCCCACAAATAGGTCATCCTAATGTTCAGACTAGGGGAATGGGATAGATGAGTGGGAGATAAGATGTAAGAATGATGATATGATGAGAGCAGACGATGGCTCTTCAAAATCCCCCCTGGTGGCTAACCAAAACCTATGGGTACAAGCTTGCTAGGGTACCCTGTCAATCCCCCCAACCATGGTCAAGTGGGTTAGTGTAAGATCCAAGCAGTCGTCAGAAATGAAAGGAATCTGATGCATATATCTGAAAGTTATAATGATCAAATATGACATATACCATGATACCTGGACCAATTACCTCATGGAGCAAGAGTCTTCTCCGATACAAGTCCAAACCGAAGGTGATGAATGTTGTTGTTGCTGATAGGACAAGTCTGATGAAGAAGAAGAAAGATGGGCCCTCCAGGGCCATGCTCAGGTCAATCCTGCTCTTGGTACTCCATGTCTAGGACCTGTGGGCCTCGAGACATGATCTCCTAGTTATCCCTAGAAATCAGGGATAACATCTGGCTCCAACTCGAGGACATGTGCTCACCGTAGAGCACATGAGAACCTTAGCATCTCTGGCATGAACCTACAGACCTGCTCACACTCGAAAAGGGCATCAGTAACAAAGGTGGGGTGGTATTGCCACCCCGCAAATATAATATATATATATATGACTGAAATAAAACAATCAATATGCAAGTGAGGAAACAAACTAACATGAAATGCAGATGGTATAATACACGGAAGAATGCCTACCTACCTATACTTACCTGTTGGTTGGATGTTGGTGTAGTCAAACAACCAATGAAGCCAATCCAACAATGTCCCACAATACCTGCCTTTGTGCTTCATCATAAACCAGAACAGTGATAAATCAAACACAAAAATGACATGGGTTAGAGCATATTTTATATCATCAGAAGTCATAAAGTCTAACTCATGGAGGCGGGTGGGAGGGATAGAATCCTACCAAGTGCATCTCCGAGGAAAATACTCAATCCACTTCAAGAAAGGGTCATGAGAAATGCAAAGTTCAGAAAACTAACTCAAAGGGCCTGCAAACTGGCTACCTAGGGCATTCTCATGCTCTGAAGTCAAGGAAGGGATCAACAAAGACCTAGTAGACGACTGGCAAACTAGCAAGGGAAAGTTGAAAAACTGGGATGACTAACTTAGACTCACAACATCCAACCAAACCCTGGATTTTAGGGATTGCCTAAGAGGAAACTCAACATAAAAAAGGTACTTCCCAACTACACCTTTAATGGAAAAGCATGGTAAAGTAATAATAGGTGGCTGGAGCAAAAATTCATGAGAAACCTTCTTTAGGCAAACAATGTCCTTAACTGTATTAAAATCTGAGCACAGTGGTGGTTGGCAATCATCTTCATGGAGAGAGTCCAAGTGCTCAGAAGGGTACTCATAAAAAATCTCAAGGTAAGACCGAAAATCATTAGGAGAATAAGGTACTAGGTCATCCTTGGTTTTTTGAAAAGTATGGGTAAAAATCTCATCTCCTGGTTGCCATTGGTCAGAAGTAATCTATTGTGACAATTGCAAGGGCAACAACTGGAAATGATTCTCAGTGTCATAGATGGGATCCAGGTCATAACCAACTATATCCCACCTACGTCTCCCAACATGTATGAACTCATCAATGTTATCAACAATGTCACTATTTGTGTCATAACATGCAGGGTTTGAAACATTTGAAAATTCATTCTCCTCCTCCTCTTCATTATAAGGTAAAGCATCATCAAAAACTAGGGGAGGATGGTAACTTACTGTTTCTTCTTGCGCAGGAACTTCGAGGAGTTTGGTGTTTTCGGCATGCATTATGGTCTCATCCTCAGGGATTACTCCTTCTTCTTCAATTAGAAGGCCCAATTCTTTGATTGCACAGCAAGGGCCATCAACTTCGTTCAAAGATTTCTTTTCCCCTTCATCTTTTGAATCAAGGAACATGGTATCATTGGAATTCTGAAGTGGAAAGCAACTAACCTCATCTTCATTTTGTTGTACAGGAGAAACAAGTTATTGGATGACTTCATCAGAGGGAGAATCACGGGTGGATACTTCATCATCTTGCTTAGGTTCTTTCTTCTTAATCACATCCTCATTATGTTGGTCGAAAACTTGTTCCCTTCTCTCTTGTGGATCTTCAGCAAAGGTTTCAAGGGAAACTAGTTTTATCAAGCTGAGAGTGTCCATGGCATTGGTTTCGGTCAAGAAAAGACTTTTTTCAATTTGAATGGCCATGTTGTGAGCTTCTGCAAGTGTTTTTGGATTCTTCTCATTTAGAAGGAAGCTCAAATGTCGTTGAAGTCCATTAGTATAGAGATAAACGAGGTACTTCTCTTCAGGACGATGGCTTTAAGGAATCTGGTAAAGAAACTTCTAGAACCTAGCCCCGAAAGCTCTGACAATCTCAGGCTCTGTCTGTTTTATGCCTTCAAGCCCTTTCAGTAATGATTGTATATCTTCTAATTTCATGGCCCATTTTGCAAGGAAAATTTCTTCAAAAAGGTCCATAGATGTGATGCTGGCAGTTGGAAGATTATCATACCATCTTCTAGCCCCTCGATGAAAAGAGGCAGAGAAGAGTTTCATCACCAAGTCTTCAGCCTCGTCGCTAATAGGGAAGTATTGAAAGAACTCCCAAAATTTTCTCATGTGAGAATCAGGACACTCTCCATTGATGCCAGCAAATCGAGGGAGCCAATCCTTATAGAGAGGAGGCATTTTTCTGGGATATCCCGGGATTTTACTCATGTTCAAAGGCTTGTAGTTCCCTGGATCCCATTGTGAAGTCATAGTTGGCTTCGTCATTAGTGGAGTCGCCATATAATTTGCCTGAAACTATCAAAGAAAAAGGGAAATAACACCCTAGTGGAGTCTCCAGGTAAGCTTGTAAGAAAAGGTCTTTGAGGCAAGGCTTACCAAAAAGATTTATCATTGAGAAAGACTGACTCAGTGTTCCCCGGCAACGGCACCAAAATGTTATCGCGCAGTTTGTAATTTAGGTCGAAGGCTAAAGGATAGAGATCAAACTGGCGTAACAGGAACCTTCCCCACCCAATGCCACCTCAATGGGGAGGCTCTTTCTGTTTAGGGAGGTTATCCCAGGGGAGACGTCCCCGACAACTTGGGGTTTTGAAGAGGCTAAGGTATAAATCAAGGTTAAAGTTTCCTCCTCACAGGTTACCACCTAGGTCAGATAGTCCGGCTAAACAACCAATAATGAAGTGTATGCCCAATTGAAAACACCTGCCCGGAACAATACAACAACAATACAATATAGATATGCAGGCTATAACTCAAAGGGTTAGTACTTCAATTACTATCTTCTATTATTCAATAATCAATGTAAAGCAATAGATACAAATGGAGTCAACGTTTTGTCAATTAGCCATGAAAGAGAATCAATTCATCAATATCTATCAAGATGATTAAGCCGATAATGTATTCAATCAACAATTTGCTCAATAAATGCTTCAAATCATCATTTAATTGCTTATATTCAACTTTTTGCTGCGTCAAGATGAGATAACCAACTATGACGCCAACCCTAATTAGGTTAGTTTGTTCGTTAGGATTTCAAAATTATAGTTTTGAGAATGGTTTTGTACACTAAGACTTCAACGTTGGAGGTTAGAAATCAGTGCCTTAAGGTATATGGAGTCAAATAAGAAGAGGGCACAAGGTTTTGAAAGGATGATGACTTAAAGACTAGAAGGAAGGGTTCTAAGGTGCTGCAAAGGCAGGGCCCTAGAATAAAAACCCTAGGGGAAAGAGGCTCATTCCAGTGTTGCTTAAGCAAGGCCTCATGCTCTTTCCTCCTTCTTTAGGTCAACTTGGCAAAACGGCTAGCATAAATAATAAGTCTAAGGGAGAAAGTGTTGTAAGGACAAGGCTTTCAAACCCTAGAAGATGATGGCCCTAGGTGTAGATAACCTAGGCCTAGGACGTCACCCTCTTTCAACCTATAAACTTCAACGCTAGCTTAAGGGAAGAAGCAAGATGAGTGTAGCAAAGGCGAGGCTCAATCCCTCTTCTTCAATGGCTGAAAAAATCTCTCTCTAAGGGGACATGTAACAATGACCTACTTGTGTGCTTGTTACCTAGGGTTTTAAATCAACAATTTAATAAGAAAATGCAAGAAATTACACCTACAAACATTCAATTAAGAAGTTTTGCAAGAAAATCACTTACATATCATGAAGAGAAGCATAAGTAAACCCTAGTTGTAAACCTTCCTTGAGAGAAATGACATAAGATGCCAAAAATATCCTTCCAATAACAAGTGCGCCTCACTTAGCAAGAAAATATACCCAAGAAGGGCGCAAAAATAAGACCTCACAAGTGTGAGTGAATTGTGTTTTGTTAAAATGAGGGAAAACATCCTCAATTTATATCATCCAATGACCTTTAATTAAAATTAGGTCATTAAAATAACCGACAAGGCTAATAACTAAAAGTCATATTGTTTTACATTAAAGTGCCAAAAGAAAACCCTAAATGAGTAATGAGTAAGATGTCTAACCCCTTTGAGGGAGACGTTAGCCCCTTTTAGGGCAAAACATAGCACTATATGACAAACGTTGGCCCTTTCTGGGCCTCCAAACTCTGCCACACGTGCCAAAATGCTTTGTCAAGGTGCCATACACTAGAGGTGACATCAAGGGCTCCTAGATGACGTCTTGGGCCATCAGAGGGACACGTTCCACCTACAGTGGGTCAACCCCCTAGAGCTGGGCTCAACCAAGGCGTCCTAGATGAAAATGTCCTTCTTCTTCTCTCGTGCAAAAGCTCGATCAATCACTGTCATGTCTCTGCCCCTAAAGAGGTCCTAGCAACCATCTAATGGTCTATTAAGCCCCATGGAGGTCCGAACTAATCATCTCCCCATGTGTACCGATCCACTTGGTACCTGTCCATCGGGCATGGTCTTGCACATCAAAAAATTCGCCCTCCATGGGATCATTAGTCCTAGGGATCATAGCAATGTCAATCATATTTCATCATGAATTTTATCAAATGCATGCATAAAACACCTAGCATAGCATCCAATAGCTCAAACACATTACAATGACCTATTATACAAAGTTGAAGAAAAAGACAAAATGCCCTATTGGGCCAGCATCCATGAGAAAAGGAAATTTTCCAGAGGATATCATCCAAGCCATGTATCACAAGGTGGTGTGGTCCAAGGATGTCCAGACATAGTGAAAGACATGGGTGATATTATCCATGGGTTCCTTTGTAGGAGGCGAGTTGTACCTGTCATGGATGCAATTCTTTCCAAGCCCTTTATTGCCTTCATTCTTTCTTTTCTTTATTACTTTTTCTTTCTTTTCATTTCAAGGTCTAACTAGAGGACACTACTTTGGCGTGGTGACCAGATCTGACAATGTTACCCACAAGTACTTTCACAGAGATGATAAGGCTAGCTCGTGATGAGACCCCCTTTCCCTTGGCCATGCAACCAAAGGTAACTTCCCTGGTGTGGTAACCAAATAATGGCAATGTCATACTGCTAGGTACCCATGAACATAATGGGTTGGCTCGTGATGAGACCCCCCATCCTCTTGGATAGGTCTTGTTTTGTCATTTTTCTTCGGGTCCCTCTTGTTTCTTATTGAGAGGCTTTATATTGCCTTCTGGGGGATCCCTGGGCGAGGCATCTCTAGGTTTTATTTTTTTTGGCTTTTATCTCTTACCAACTGCTTTTACCTCCTGGGCTTTTAGCCCCTTCTTCCCACAAGATAAGGTGTAACCCCACAAACAGGTCATCCTAATGTTCGGACTAGGGGAATGGGATAGATGAGTGGGAGATAAGATGTAAGAATGATGATATGATGGGAGCGGACGATGGCTCTTCAAAATCCCCCCTAGTGGCTAACCAAAACCTATGGGTACAAGATTTTTAGGGTACTTTGTCAATCCCCCCAACCATGGTCAAGTGGGTTAGTGTAAGATCCAAGCAGTCGTAAGAAATGAAAGGAATCTGATGCATATATCTGAAAGTTATAATGATCAAATATGACACATACCATGATACCTGGACCAATTACCTCATGGAGAAAGAGTCTTCTCCGATACAAGTCCAAACCAAAGGTGACGGATGTTGTTGCTGCTGACAGGACAAGTCTGATGAAGAAGAAGAAAGATGGGCCCTCCAGGGCCATGCTCAGGTCAATCCTGCTCTCGGTACTCCATGTCTAGGACCTGTGGGCCTCGAGACATGATCTCCTAGTTATCCCTAGAAATCGGGGATAACATGCCCCACACCTTTACTTCTTCACACATGCATTACTTCACCTCAGCAACAACAACTCATCACTTCTCTGTGTGGTGTACTTATCGCTTCTGTGCACCTTCTGCATGCAATGTTCCCCCTCCTCTACTTGCTCACACCACGTTAATCTCTTCCACATATCGAGTGCTCTGTCTGATCATCATGGTAACCCTTCAGCTTCTCTGGTGGTTTTCCCACACGTTCAACATCACTGGATGTCATGCTCAGATTCCTCAGCCTCTCTGGCAGGCAAGACTCCTTGTCTTCTCTGGCATAGTCGAGCTTATACTTTCTGCTTCAGTTACAAACTTCAACGCTCATCCACTTGTCAGTCACCTCCATGAACAATATTTGTTCTATTGGCTGATCTCTTGAGACTCTTCACCTCCTCTTTCAATCACCTCGAAGTGTCTTCGAGTCCTCTGGTAGAACTCATCACTTCTTTCTGGCAGTTTCACTGTGTCGTGCAACAGTAGCCCTCCGATCTCCTTCAATTTCATCTGCACCGTTGAATGATCTTCATAAGCTTGCATTTATTTCGTATTTCATCATTTTGGCTTTCCCGTGGCCAAGTGTCTCGCCTATCCATGTCGCGAACTTCGAAACTCCGAAATAGATCTTTTCTGCACTAGCTCCTTCCTCTATATGACCATGGCCATGACCAAGCGCTTGTCCATAAAGTGCTTTTCGAAATTTCACTTTTCGGCATTTTGAGACTCCTGATGTTGAGAGTCTCTGACTTCTCCATCTCCCGGTAACCGAAATCCCAGTCTCGAATACATCGAAGGGGGTCAGATCAATGGTCCACGATCTCTTCGAACCAACAACTTAGATCATTTCGCGATTTCGCAAATCACGATTTCGACATTCCTGTGGTGAATGTTCTTGACACTTCCAACTCCCGATCCGCGAAACTCCTAAATGGCGTGGGATCAACGGTCCAAATCAACCCTTGATCTGATGGCTCAGATCATTTCGCGATTTCGCAAATCGCAATTTCGGCATTCCTGTGATGAATGTTCTTGACGCTTCCAACTCCCAATCCACGAAACTCCAAAATGGCATGGGATCAACAGTCCAAATCAACCCTTGATCTGACAACTCAGATCATTTCGTGATTTCGCATTTCGCGATTTCGGCATTCCTGTGGTATTGTTTCTTACCTCTCCAAGTCGTGATTCACGAAACCCCAAAATGGAGTCTTTGACATAATCTGATCTTCTGCCACGCATCCCTCTTGGATCAATGGCCAAGATTTTATCGAGACTTTGCAACTCCACGAGCCTTCGTTGTGCCTGATCAACGGTCCATATGTGGCCTCAATCTAACGGTTGAGATTATTTCATGATTTCGCATATCGCAAGTTTGAGAGGTGAAAGGCTGGAGAATTTCATACCTTTGACTTTCCAGTCAGCGAAATGTTGATCTGGGTCCACGTGTCCTGCCCATAGATGGACGGTCCTCCTTCTATCAGGATTTTGTATACCCGCTTCTCCTTGCACTTTAATGAACGTGCAGGTTCTCCCTAATCCAACAATGGTCGAAACTTATGCTCAGATCTGACGCCTGAGATATGTCCTCCTCTTCTGTGCGTTCTTCTTGTCTACAATCATATCTGACGGTCCTCCTTCTTTCGGGAATTTAAATGGGATCCAACGATCACTGACGCTTCTCCTCCCGAGCTTAGGCACTGCGATCGACTCTGTGTTAATTACTCTTGAGCTTACTCTGTTCCTGTTTTTCATCAATGCTTTCTTTGATATTGTCATCAATGACCTGCCTACAATCCTTTGCATGTTTGTTGCCATATTTTTTGTTGTACTTTCCATCAATGAGAAGCATACACTGTCTGTAAAACATGCCAACAATCTCCCCCTTTGGCATTGATGGCAACAAAGGCACCCTTGTTCTTTTCTCCCCCTTTGACATCAATGTCAAAGAAAACATGCTCCCCCTGATTTGTTGCATTAATTTTAGGAGGTATCAGATATGAAACCAATACAAGACTCCCCCTAACAGGATGGACTCTCTTAGATGTGAGACGAGATGACACCCAGCTTCTGTCTAAGATATTCAAATGGTGTCTTGGCTAGGGATTTAGTAAAGATGTCTACAATTTGTTCTGTAGTGGGAATGTAATTGACCTGAACATTCTGATTGGTGACCTGCTCTCTCAGAAAATGATATTTTATGGAAATATGCTTGGTCTTGGAGTGGAATACAGGATTTTTAGACACACTGATGGAACTAGTGTTATCACAATGAATTGGGATCGGTGCAGTGTATTTTACCTCTAAGTCTGCAAGTGTCTGAATCATCCATAATACCTGAGTGCAATGGGTAGCAGAAGCAATGTACTCTGCCTCTTTGGTTGATAAAGCAATGGAACCTTGCTTTTTACTAAGCCATGCTACTAAAGAATCACCTAGGAAGAATGCTCCTCCACTGGTGTTTTTTCTCTCATCGACAGAGTTTGTCCAATCTGCATCTGAGTAAGTTGTTAACTAAAAATTCTGATTTTTGGGATACCACAGACCATAAGTCATTGTTTCTTTTAAATACCTGAATATCCTTTTGACATCTTGCAAATGACTCTGTTTGGGTACAGCCTGATATCTTCCTACCATTCCTACAACATGCATTATGTATGGGCGAGATGTTGTGATGTACAACAGGTTGCCTATCATTGATCGATATGAGCTTTGATCAACATCAGGTGAATCATCATCCTTGCTTAATTTACATCCAGTTACCATAGGTGTACCCACAGGTTTAGAATCTTCCATTTGAAACCTTTTTAGAATTTCTCTTAGATATTTTTCTTGAGAAATGAACATCCCTTCAGACCTCTGAGTAATTTGCAGACCAAGAAAAAATGACAGTTCTCCTATCATAGACATTTCAAATTCAGACTCCATGGCAGAAGCAAACCATTGTACCAATGAATCCTTATTACATCCAAAGATTATGTCATCTACATAGACCAATACGATGAGCAAATTATTATCCTCTGATTTAATATACAGATTGATGTCAGTTGTTCCTCTCTTGAACCCTTTGTCTTTGAGATATGTATACAGTCTGTGATACCAAGCTCGAGGGGCTTGTTTTAACCCATATAAATCTTTCTTTAGCTTGCATACTAATTCAGGGTTATTAGACAGTTTGAAACCCTCTGGTTGTCCCATATAGACTTCTTCACTTAAATCTCCATTTAGAAAATCTGACTTGACATCCATTTGATAGACTTTAAATCTTTTATGACAAGCATAGGCAAGAAACATTCTGATAGCTTCTAATCTTGCTACGGGCGCTAATGTTTCATCAAAATCTAGTCCTTCTATCTGAGCATAGCCTTTACAGACTAACCTTGCTTTGTTCCTGATAACTTGTCCTTGCTCATTCAACTTATTCTTAAACATCCATTTGGAGCCAATGACGTTTTTACCTGCAGGTCTTTGAACCATCTCCCACGTATTGTTTTTCTCAATCTGATCAAGTTCGTCATTCATTGCTTTAACCCAGTGGTCATCTTTGTTGGCTTCATTAAAATTCTTGGGTTCCAGCATGGATATGAAAGATATATGAGATTGTTCGGTGTTTTTGATTAGATTTCTCCTGGTTTGTACACCTTTGTCTTTTTCCCCAATTATCTGACTTGTAGGATGATTCTTTTAAATGATTATGGAGGAGGAATTTGTAGTTGACTATTGATTTGAGTCTGTCTGAGTGTCTGAATCTTCATCTGATTCAAAGTCTTCGTTTTCTGATTCTTGGACCTGTTCATCTTCAACTTTAGTTGTGTCTTCTGTAGAAGACTCATTACTATATACCTCTCTTTTTGGGATTGCTTCATCAATTTTTACATCAATACAGTCAATTATTTTATGCAGCTTCTTATTATAGCATCTATATCCTTTGTTGTTTGTAGCATACCCTAAAAAGATACCTTCATCAGCCTTGACATCATATTTTCCGAGGTTCTCATCATTATTCTTTATGTAGCATTTACTCCCAAAGACTCTGAAGTGTTTGATTGAGGCGGGTCTTCCAAACCATAATTCATAAGGTGCCTTGTCACTCTGTGGTCTAAGGTGAGCTTTGTTAAGCACATGGACTGTTGTGTGTATTGCTTCTATCCAATAGGTTTGACCAATGTTCTTCTCATTCATCATTGACCTGGCCATTTCCTACACTGTTTTGTTTTGCCTCTCAACAACTCCATTTTCTTGTGGATTTCTTGGGATTGTGTATTCTCTCTTGATCCCATGCTCATCACAGAATTCCTTGAAGTCTCTTGACATAAACTCTCCTCCCCGATCTAATCTTATTGCCTTTAAGCTCTTGATTGATTGAGTTTTTGTTAAAGCCTTAAATATTTTAAACTTCTCAAATGCTTCAGTTTTTTCTTTGAGAAAGGCAACCCAAGTAAGTCTGGAGTAATCATCGATAATCAACATGAAGTAGTTTTCTTTCCCTGTGCCTTCCTGTCTTGATGGTCCAC
>ML815225.1:155240-173787 GCA_009831015.1 Picea engelmannii | reverse complement strand
AGCTTTGAATTCTTGAAATTTTTCAAGGAATCCATCCTTGTTCTTCAGGAAGTAAATCCAAGTTTTCCAAGAGTGATCATCTATGAAGAGTGCATAGTACAAATATCCATCTAGGGAGGAAACAATCATTGGCCCACACACATATGAATGTATCAAGTCCGAGATTTCATTGGATCTATTGTCATTTCTCAAGAAGGACCCTTTAACATTATTTCCAAGAGCACAACCTTTGCAAACACCTTTATGTTGAATTTGTATCTCTGGAAGGCATGTTACCATTTTCCCTAGAGCTGGGAGAGATCTATAATGAATGTGAGAAATTATCCTATTCCATAGCTCACTCAAGATGATAGTATCATGTAACAAGGCTTGGGCTGGTCTAATGGTCAATATGTATAAGTTGCTTTCTTGAACACCAATTACTTTGGCACAATTTATATGTGAGTCCTTGTGCCATGCAAGAACTCTTACTTCATAAAAGGTAACCATGTATTCTTTGTCTTCTAAGGAAGAAATGGAGACAAGGTTCCTCTTCATCCCAGGTACATATAGTACTTCACTTAGTTGAAGCTGCATGTCATTATCTAGTTGGAAGGTAGAAGTTCCTACCCCTTTCACATTATATCTGGCATCGTCTCCAAGTACAACATGTAGATTGGTCACTTTCTCAACAAGATTAGTCAGGTGATCTCTAAAATCGGTCATGTGCTTGGAGGCACCACTGTCAATTAACCAAGTATCATCATTAGTAGGAACCATACTTCTGTGTGTTGAAATGTTGATTTCTTCATTTCTCTAAACTCTTGGTTTCCAGGAATTGTATTTGCTTGATTCATCAAGCTTGTCTTCCATCATAGTTTTGTTCATCATATTTTTAGATTCTTCACAAACCCTTGTCAACTGGGCTAGAAAACCTAATGGCTAGGATAGGCTAGAAACCTTAGGTTTTGTTGGGTTTATGACTGCCAACAATAAGCCTTGAAATTTAGAAGAACACTAGTGAGCTGAAGAGCTCCTTCAAAGAGCTATAGAAACCCTAAATCTAAAATTTTTGCAGAAAATTGTGAAACCCTAGGGCCAAAAATCCAAAATGCTCGGAAATGAAATGTAAAGCTTATTGTAAGTGCATTGGAGGAGGCTGTAAACTCCTGTACAACTTTTATCCACAACGTCCAAGTTTAAGATGCTAAAACAACTCAGAAAAGGAGGGTCGTACGGAATTGCAACAAACCCTAGAGGGTCGTACGGAATTGCGGAAGGAAAGGACGACTAGCTTTGAATGCTTGTGCAATGGGTTCTTCAAGACCTATGCTCTTATACCATGTTGATTTTTCACTAGGTTAGGCTCAAGCATGAATTTTATTCCAATTTTATCATTTTACTTGAACCATAGACAATTGCAGTTACACCATAACCAATTTGCTGCAGTAACCAAGATCACAAGAAGAAATACCATGCAGAAGTACACAAAACGTATCATGGGAAACCCTTCTCAACAAGGGAAGAAAACCCAACCAATCCTTTTCTATATTCTTCAAGATAAATACCTCCCACACCATAAACCTAGCACACAAAAGGGTGCTTACAAAACCAAGAAGGCTAGCACCCAAGAGAGGTGTGCACTTCAGCCTTAGAATAAGTACTTGCTGAAATTTCCAAACTCACATGTATGTTTTTGTTTCCTCAATGGGAAAATCACCTTTATTTATGTTAGACTGGACACATCAAAAGTGGTATCTATTGGCACAACAGGGCCAATCTCAATAACTCAGAATATAATTAATAATTACCATATTAATTATCTTTTACATTAATTATCTTTCACTTTATGGTGGGGCCGACCTGTACCCTTTACATCACAATTAGGGTTACACTTAAATATGACTCCTAGAAAATATAGCAAGGGATCTCACACACCCATTAGTGCTCAACCACTAGGGGCACGTCCACATGTGCTCATCCGCAGGGATGACCAAGTCAACAGATCTATATCTCACTGCGTCTCACAGGAGAATCATTTGGACACATACTCACTAGTTCTCAACCACTAGGATCACGTCCACCCATGCTCAGCCACAGGGACGTCCTACTCAATAGATCTCTATCTCACTGAGTCTCACAGGAGAATCATATGGAGTACCACATCATCTCAACTCTCTACATAGAGGAGAACAGTAAACCCATCACATGGGATCCTTCACCACTCACAGGGGTACACATCGTTTCATCTCAAACAACACACCCATCTCATGGGCATCTTCCCTTCTCAGGGGCACACAACGTTCCATCTTCGTCTCAGAGAGAACGACACACCCATCTCATGGGAATCTTCCCTACACAAGGGAACACAATGTTCCATCTTTGTCTCAGAGAGGAACACTACACCCATCTCATGGGCACACCCAACTCATGGGCTCTCTCACAGGATGACTCACTTAGTCTATGTCCTGGAGGATGTCTCACGCAGCTGTAATCATCAACACATAATACCAATCATCTTCTGGCAAAGCCCTAATGGAGCTATTTCCAGATATTTTAAAGTCAGTCCATTCTTCCATCTCTCTTTTTTAAGTAAGTGTAACCCAAACTTAGAGGCCAATAGATATCATTTTCGCCACCAACTTCAAACAACTCCTTTCATCACAGTAATGTGAGGAACATTGTTGCTCAACCAAAAAATTTGGTGTTGTCACTTTGTTCATTGGATCTATCTTTCCGGCTAAACAAAGTGATGCACTCTACTGTGATTCTACAAATTCCTTCATAAACTTTTACAAGTAAATAAGCCCTTCTCTCAAACTAGTTGTCTCCCTTCTATGTAGCAAAGCAAGGTCATCTTTGGAAGTGCACTCAATATGTGAGTCTCTCTGAATCTGTCTCAATTTATTCATAATGATGTTTGTTCCATCCTGTGGTTCATCATCCAAGGGGTAGCCCTGATATAGGTAAAATTCCAAGTACTTGCACCCAAACAAGAAGAAAATACAATGGTGGACAAGCACCACTGATGAGAAGGATCGAACATAGAAATTCCACTAAGCAACAAACTCAAAATTGTATCAATGATCAAAATTTAGTACAAGCATATATATTTATAGGTTTGCAGATGCATTTTGTCATTAAATGTTTTCGCCTAGTTTTTTTTTGCTAGATTCATTTTATCCCATTGCGACGAGTTCACCCTTACCCCATCTAGGAGTATTACAATTAATGTAGCCACTCTCAACAACATTCAAATCAAAATCTTTCAGCTAATATGTTGCAAGTGGGGGGTATCTGTTTTTATTTTTTCCAAAGTTTCTCAATACACACCTGGCCTCAACTACAAACACAAGCACAAGCACAAGCACTAGCACAAACACAAACACAAGCAGTCCACAAGGGAAGAACATGTTGTTGTTGAGATTATGTACCTTGGGAGGTGTTCCCCATGTGTTTGTGTCTCCTAAACACATGTGGGAAGTACTATGTACTTTGTGCCTTGTACTTTATGTCTAATTTCACTTTGACTTGGGAGTTTTAAGTCAAAAGTGAAATTTTGTCATTTATGCCTAAAATGACTATTAATTCACTTTGTGGGTGAATTAGAGACATAAAGTGAACTTAGGTAACTTAACCCAAAGTGGGTTTTTGAGTGAGATTCTTTTGGAGAGATCACAACCTTTGATTAGATTGGAGATGGGATGATCTCAACCATCCATATCTTAGGTTTCCGTATGGAGGTTCAAGAGGGGCACAAAGGAGGAAGGAGAGATCATTCACTCATTTTCTCACTTGGAGAGTTTGAGAGAGAGCTTGGAGATGAGGTTTTTTGCATGAGGTGAGGCTACCTTGGGCACATGTTTTCATGGAGAGAGGCATCTAGCTTGGAGCCTTGTTTATTTACTGAGGAGATTCCAGTGTTGAGGAGGGCATGCTTGTTGAGGAGGGTGCATCAGTAGTGGGGAGGTCTTACACCTGTCATATTGCAGTGGGATCAGTTTTAGAGGTAGGCCACACATCAGTACCAGATTACTGTGGAGGGGTTTTCCATTCAGAGCTCATAGTTTGCATCTGCAGCAGATTCAGTGGATTTGGGAGCATTTATGACTGGCGCACCTGCTACATTTGGACTTGTGTTTTAGCTTGGAACAAGCTACTATTGTATCAGGTTCATCTGTATTTTATACTTGTTGTATTCCACCATATATTCTCCTCATATATAGACATATATTCCAAATTGGTTTTCCACCGGGGGGTTTTATCCAGGGTCATGTTGACCAAAAATACCTATGTACAAATTTATGTGTGTTAGTCTTTTAGATCTACTTATTTTCAGCTGTAAATATATCTAGGTGTGTTGTATTTATTTTGGTATGCATGTGCTAACTCTTGGTTACTAAAACTACATGCTAGAGAAACTAAAATTGTAAATACAATTGTAACAATTCAACAAGAAGTCACTGAACAGTTTGTTGTCCTAAAACAACAACAAACCATTGTTAGATAGTTGAAACTTAGAGCCAAACTGAGGTCAAAGATAGACCCATTTGGCAGCTTGATAGAAAATCTTCATGGTATCAGAGCTGAGGTGGCTCATTTTATAGCAATTTGGACAACATATGTGTTGGTTGTCATATACATCTTCTTGGCATATTTTTGTGGACAACCATTGATAGTTTTCAGTGGTTGTTAGTGGGAATATTTTTGTAGAGGACAGTTGGGCAGTTGTGACAGTTTTTTGTTAGTCTCTTTTCACACCTACGAAGAAGGAGTGAGGTTGATTTGACTCGACCTCTTTTCACACCTATATTGCTAGGAGTGAGGTCGGAGTTTGCTTGCCTCTTTTCACACTTGTGTTGATAGGAGTGAGGCAACGTTCATTTGCAGTTGAGCATTAGTTGGAGTGCAGTTTGGCAGACATGTCAACATCTCAGATGCATGTTGAGGACATGATAGTTGGGTCTAGCAATTGGTCGCCTTGGAAGGCGAGGATGGTCTTTGTCTTAGAGGACCTCGAACTATGGGAGATAGTTGAGGCAGATGTTCCAATCATTCTTGTTACTTCTCCTGTCTTGGTGGTAGAGTTCATGAAGAGGAACAACATGGCAAAGAGGACCATTTGTGATGCAGTACGAGATCATATCATACCCCATTTGACTGAGAAGACTTATGCATATGAGATGTGGTCATCTCTATGTAAGTTGTATGATAACTCCAATGAGAACCGGGAGATGGTTCTTCATGACTGACTCAAGGGCATTCACATGCTCGAGGATGAGTCAGTGACTTCATTCCTTGGTCACTACACTCAGATCAGAGACAAGCTTGGAGTCATCGGAGAGGTGGTGGACCCTAACTCTTTGGTGAGGCAAGCTATGAATAGATTTACCAAACCATGGGGTCCATTCGTTCATGGCATTGTTTCCAGGGAGGTCATGCCTACATGGGAGAGGATGTGGGATGAATTCGTCTAGGAGGAGATTAGACTTGTAGAAGAGGCCTCTAGACAATAGAAACAACAACAGCAACAGTCTGGTCAGGGTGATGAGGATCCTTCTCTTTGGAAAAATGGCAAGAATAAGGTCATTCGTGGGAGTCATAAGGGTCCCAAGTTTGGGGCCCCACCACAGGGGAGTGGAGGAGAGAACAACAATGATTAGAGAAGTGATCAAATGAGAGATATGAGAAAAGTGAAGTGCTTTGTTTGTAAGAAGTTGGGGCACTATGTTGGACAGTGTGCCAACAAGAAGAAGAAGAGGGGTGGTACCGCAACTACAACAGAGGAGGCAGAGTTTCAGACACAGTTTCATAGAGAGTGTGCTTTCCTCATATGTTTCACTTTAGTTGAGATGACACCCAATATATGGTATATTGACAGCGGGGCTTCGAGCCATATGACTAGAGTCAGAGAGCATTTGATTGATCTCAGAGACACCAAGTTCAGGATGGAGATTTCTCTTGGAGATGACACATTGGTCAGAGTTGTTGGGATTGGCACAGTTACCTTTCGGAGAGATAGCATGCCACCTATATCATTCAGGGACGTTCTCTATGTCCCTGGGCTGAAGAAGAATTTGATTTCAGTTTCCACCCTCCAGGATAGAGGTCTTGAGGTAAAATTCAGAGGCACTGAGGTACTCATTCATCCTCAGGGGTCTTTGCTTGCCTCGGGACAAGTGATTGGAGTGAGGGATGG
The DNA here is from genome assembly GCA_009831015.1 of Picea engelmannii. NCBI lineage: Eukaryota > Viridiplantae > Streptophyta > Pinopsida > Pinales > Pinaceae > Picea > Picea engelmannii. Next base: position 167,609 of record ML815225.1, on the reverse strand, counting down.
GAAACTGTTCAGATTGTTTTTTCAGCCTCTTCATGCATTGGCAGCAAGCAGCGATAGCATTAGACAAATATGTGAGTTATGGCATCATAGGATGGCCCACCTACATCATGGATCTCTCAGAGGACTGAGAGAGGTTGTGACCGAAGTTCCATAGATCAGTACAGAGCATTAGGATGTTTGTAGAGGGTGCATGCTTGGTAATTTTACCAAGGCCTCGTTCCCCAGCAGTGAAACTAGGTCAGTTGGGATATTGGATTTAGTACACACAGACGTATGTGGGCCCATGACTCGGAAATCCTTGAGTGGTTGTGAGTACTATCTCACATTTATTGATGACCACTCAAGGAAGACTTGGATCTATTTCCTGAAGGCCAACAGTGAGGTATGTTCGACAATGTAATCCAACAGAGGACGAACACCTTCAGTAACCACTCACATAACCATACCAAAGATCAACACACTGATGTTTTCACGTCGTAAAACCCCTAAGGGGAAACATCCATGGCCCCAGCTAACGCGACCACTTGGAGTAGTTTATTAATGAAAAAATAAAATATTACAGAGAGATTTTACAAGAGAGTTTCTCACAATCGATCATCGGTAAATGACCCTCCATGCTCTTTAAATAGAGATCATGGACCAATCGGGTGTTGAGCTATAGATCAATGGTCATTAAGATCGAGGAGAGTATGAACCGTCAGATCACTCTATGTCGGGAACATATCGTGACTGTCATATTTCCTCACTACAAATGCATACTAATGCATACTAAAGAAACACATTTTTTCCTAACGACACATTAGACCAAGTAGTTCTTAACTAACTCTTAAGTGTCTAAATATCCTAACATCCCCCCTTAAGAACAACTTGGGATAAGATTGAAGGATTTACAATGTTGACACAATAGGAGAAGGAAGGAGGCATTAGAGCCTATCCCCCCTTAATGACAACTTCCTAAACTCCTAACATAGATCAAAGTTTGGAAAACTCCGCTTCTGTAAGAGACTTTGTGAAAAAAATTTCAACTTGATCTTCTGTAGGGAAAAAGAGCACTTCTATAAATTGATCATGAATGAGCTTTCTGATGAAGTGCATGTGTAACTCGATGCATTTGTTGTGCTGATTTTGAAATGGGTCTTTGGCGATCTTGATGACACTCTGATTGTCGCACCAAAGGTTGGTCAGATGTTTCTACTCGAATCCAAACTCTAAAAGGATCTGTCAAAGCCACAAGGCTTCATGACTTGCATTTACCGCTGCTCGGTACTCTGCTTCTGCTGGAGAAAGTGCAATAGCCTATTGTTTCTTACAGGCCCAAGTGACAGGTCTTGAACCAAGGCTGAAAATATAACCTGCAGTAGACTTTCGATCATCAGTGTCGCCAACCCAATCTGAATCAGTGAAACCAACCAATAAAGGATTCCCCCCTGAACTATAATGTATCTTGAACTGAAGTGTACCATGGACATAGCGAAGTATCCTTTTAGCTACTTTCCAATGGCTTTCATGGGGTGTTTGCATATAGCGGGCAATAAGACCAACAACAAAGGAAAGATTAGGACATGTATGAGTCAAGTATAAGAGGCTACCAACTAACTGACGGTACAGGGTGGCATCAACTTTAGGAGAAGTACATGTGGCAGTAAGCTTGACTCCAAACTAGAAGGGAGAAGGGGCTGGTTTACAATCATCCATGTGAAAGCGACAAATAAGGTCACAAGCATACTTAGACTGGGAAAGAAAAATTTTGTCATTGGTTTGCAAAACTTGGAGGCCAAGGAAATAGTGCAAAAATCCTAAGTTTGTCATTTCAAATTTCTTCTTAAGGTTGGTTTTCACTTGGTTTAAAAGTTTTGAGTCACTACCAGTAAGGATAAAGTCATCAACATAAAGGACAAGGATTATGAGACGGCTTCCTACTTTCTTGGTGTAGACATTAGGATCAGAATGGTATCTAGAGAATCTGGTGTCAATAAGAAAGTTGTACATTTTGGCATACCAAGCTCGGGGAGCTTGCTTAAGACCATAAAGAGATTTATTAAGGAGACAAACAAGACTAGAGTCATTATGGACATAGCCAGGAGGTTGTTCCATGCAGATTTCTTGTTGAAAATATCCATGCAAGAAGTCGGATTTGGCCTCCATTTGATGGACCTCCCACTTATGTGAGGCAGCAAGGGAAAGAACAAGGCGGATGGAATTCATTTTGGCTACAGGGGAAAAAGTTTCATTATAGTCAATTCCTTCAACTTGGGAAAATCCTTTGGCAACTAATCGAGCCTTGTGTCTTTCAACACTTCCATCTGATGCATACTTATTTTTGTAGACCCATTTACATCTGACAAGTTTTCTTCCTTTTGGAAGAGGTACAAGATCCCAAATATCATTTTCCATTAAAGAACAATACTCTTCATTCATTGTTGTATCCCAATCTGGATGACCTGAAGCTTCTGCAAATGTCTCTGGATCATGAGTCTCTAAAAATTGAGCCAAAAGATAAGAGGCTCGTTGGAACTGTGAACGTGTTCGATTCTGATCTGAAGGATCACTGACAAGACCACTAGTGGCTCCTCGTGTTGAATGGACCCATCTAGGAATTTGTGGAACTGGTGTTGGTTCAGGTTCAAAGGACTCATCTGGAGGAAGGTGAGCAGGCGAAGGTGGATTTTCATCCTCACTGTCATCATATAAAGAATAAACCAGAATAGGAACAGAAGAAGGCACAAATGGCGAAGATGACTCGCAGGCTAAAGAAAGCACAATTGTCGAATTAGGCTCACAGGACAATAGATTTTCATCAAATTTAACATCTCTTTTAATAATAATTTCATTACAATGTGGTTGAAGTCTATAACCATTGACATCTTCAGAATAACCAACAAATATACACTTCACTTTTAGGATGCAATGTTTTCCTTTTCTCATCAGGAATGTGAGCCCATGCTATACTGCCAAATACACAGAAGTGACTTACATCTGGTTTAATTTTAGTCCAAGTTTCTTCTGGTGTTATATTTTTAAGAGCCTTTGTGGGAGTGCGATTGACTATGTAATTTGCACAGTTGATTTCTTCCTCCCAATACTTTAGACTTAATCCCTTATATTGGATCATACAATTAGCTATTTCTTTTAATGTGTGGTTATTTCTCTCAGTAACACCATTTTGTTGTGGTGTATATGGAATAATGTGTTGCATTTGGATTCTCTGTGTAGTTCAGTAACTTGTAAAATTATTGTTCACATATTCACCTCCATTATCTATTCTTAACTTTTGAATTTGATGTCCAATTTTTTTTTCTAAAAGAGCCTTGTAGGCCAAAAACTTGTCAAAAACTCCACTCTTAAGTTTTAAGAAGTAAACCCAAGTACATCTGGAAAAATCATCAATGAAAGTTAAGAAATACTTGCACCCAGAAAAGAAAGGAGAAGAAAGTGGACCACACAAATAACTGTGAACAAGTTGCAAAGGGCTTGAGGCACGTTTGTCAAAATTTTCTCGATGATGTTTTCCAAGAACACAACCGGCACAAACACCATCTTTGCATGAAACAAGATGAAGATCAGTCACCATCTGTTGATTACATAGTTGTTGCAATGAGCAATAGTTTAGATGACCAAACCGATCATGCCAAAGTTTGTTCAAGTCATCGCTATGAGCAACAAAAACTGATGAAAAAGATGATGACCCAAAGTTGTCAAACTTGTACAACCTAGTAATATAATCAGCAATTTCAATTGCAAGAACATGCTTCAGATCTTTTATATCCTTGATTACAACTTGGTGAGGTGAAAACTCTATAGTTTTACCTTCACCTGAATGAGTGATTTGATAGACTGATAGAAGGTTACAAGAAATACTCGGAACACATAATACATCATTGAAATGACCATTATCTACTTGAACTGTTCCAAATTCTACAACACTAAGAGATCTATCATCACCAAAAAATATTTTATTGGTGTTACATTCATTTAGAGAAAAAAATATGTCTTTACCCTTAGCCATATCATAAGATTATCCTGAATCAATAATCCACTCATCAGAAGAAGAAGTAGAAGTTGTGTTGAAAGAGAAACCAGAAGCGAAAAGTGCATGTCCATGAGAAGAAGAAGAAGAAGAAGAATCAATACTAATGTTGTGCTTCTTCATTGTTGCTTCTAAAGCTGCCATCTTCTTGAAACATTTGGACTCATCATGACCATCTTTATCACAAAAGCTGCAATGTCTGTTAGTCTTCTTATTTTTATATTTTGCTCATTTGTCACCATTAGGAGTTGAAGTTGTCTGAGCGAGTTTGGGACCCTTATGTTTCTTATTGTTGTAGTGAGGATTTTGCTTCTTGGGATACTTGGGTTTATCTTTCTCCTGAGAAAATAAGGCTTTGTTGGAGGTACCTGCAGTGCTAATCACTCCAAGTTGTATAAGCTTATCTTCCTCTCTAATCAAAGCAGCACAAAAGGACTCAAGAGTGGGTCTTTGATAAGCTTTCCCTAGAGCCTCTCTCGTGGCATAAAAGGTAGATACACACACAAAATATGCACTACCTAGCTTAGAAAGAATAAGATAGATGCAACGCTCTTCCTCCATTTCTATCTCACATTATTCACATAACATTCTGAGTGTTTTAAACTTAGATAGATAGTCTCCAAGGCAAGAAAAATCACTTGAAATTAAGGTCAGTTCTTGATTTTCTAACTGTTGTGCTCGAATAATATTGATTTTACCAAACACAGATTCAATATTTTCCCAAACTTCATGGGGGTCATCAATTTCTTTAAGGTGGAACCTTAAATCAGGAGAGATGGACATTCCGATTAGTCCACGTGCTTTGTCACTCCTATTAGCCCATTTGACTTTCATATCATCATTAGTGGGTTTTTTTTCATTTCCCAAGGTAATCTGGTACAAGCCTTTACTTCTTAATAATTCTTCCATATGAGATTTCCATTGGAAATAGTTGGTGTTGGTAAGCAAGAGATTACTTGTAGAAGCCATATTAAATATGCAGAAAATATGGATTTAAAAATTGAAACTGATGATCTGGATGGAAAGAGCTCGAAAAGTTAAGTGGTTTTGAAAAAAATAGTACTGAAAACGGACTTCGGATGTGAGAGTTATGCCCTTTAAAAAAAAAGGATAAGCGGTAACCAAATGACCATGTGATAATGTAAGTTTCTTTATGAAATGACCCACTTTTATAAAGAGAAGTGGGGATCACTTTTACAATGAAGTTACTTTATAACAGAAAAGTTGCATGCAAAATAAATAACTCTAAAATAAAATATTAAAGCTACTTATAGTGATTCACTTTTATACTTGAAGTGAAATACACTTTACAATTTTAGCATGAACTTTTTCAAAAAAAAGTAACAAAAGAGAGACTTGAACTCAAGACCTCTTACTTAATAAGGAAACTTTTAACCAAATGGTATAGAAAAAAATATTATAATGTTCAAAAGGAGGATTGGGAGTGTTATTGTTGTTGTGGAAGACAACCTTGGAGAGTGTGTTAAAAAAAACTATTTTCACACAAGAAAAAAAATTTCGCTTCTTGATGACAACAAGGGTTAGATCTCGGTTAGGTTACTCGAAAGATGCACCTTTTCCTATATGTTTCTGATTTGTCAAGATCGCACAGGGAACGGGGCAAAGAGAATACGCATGTCTAAAAGAGTAGCAACCTAGAAATAAATAAAACAAAACCAAATAAAACCAAAATACTATGCAAAAATTTAAACAAATGCGTATTCAAGCTTTATACCTCCAGATCTGACTGTAATGGCCATATCTTGGGAAAATGAAAACCTTTTCGAGTGAAACGAAAAGTGTTCATGACTAAAACGAGAGACCCAGACGAAATGAAACAGTCCTCTCAACCCAAAAATTTATGGAAATGATAGAAAATGGAGATGAGGAAACTCGGCTTCACGATCTCCATCTACAATAGGAGTGGGTCTTCAAACAGGCTCTGATACCATGTTTGAAAACAAAGGTATTCCAACAGAGGAAAAACACCTTCAGTAACCACTCACATAACCAGACCAAATATCAACACATCGATGTTTTCACGTGGTAAAACCCCTACGGGGAAACATCCACGGCCCCAGCCAACACGGCCACTTGGAGAAGTTTATTAACGCAAAAGAAAAAGATTACATAGATATTTTACAAGAGAGTTTCTCACAATCAATCATCGAAAAATGATCCTCCATGCTCTTTAAATAGATATCATGGACCAATCGGGTGTTAATCCATAGATCAGTGGTCGTTAAGATCGAGGAGAGTATGAACCGTCGGATCACTCTATGTCAGGAGCATATCGTGACCATCGGATTTCCTAACTGCAAATGCATACAAATGCATACTAATCTATACTAAAGAAACACACTAAGAAACACTCTTTTTCCTAATGACACATTAGACCAAGTAGTTCTTAACTAACTCCTAAGTGTCTAAATATCCTAAGAAGGTCTTCACACGATTCCAAGAGTTCATAGCTCTTGTGTAGAACCAATCTACAAAGAGGATCAAAGTCTTGGGGTCGGATAACGGGGGTGTGTATTCCTCCAGAAAATTCACATAATTTTGTGCCCATCATGGAATTAGAAGACAGATGACCATACCATACAACCCACAACAGAACGAGGTTTCTGAGAGGAAGAACCAACTATTACCGTTCGAGAAAGATCCATGTTGCACAATCATAGTTTTCCTTTGTATTTATTGGCATATGCATGTGCTACTGCAGTTTACCTACATAATAGGAGCCCCCACAGGATATTGAGGAAGATGACTCCTGAGGAGGCCTTCACTGGTAGGAGGCCCGATGTCGAGTACATCAGGATCTTTGGGTGATTGACCTTTTCTCATGTCCCCTCGGAGAGGAGGACAATTCTATACCCCACAGCCCAGCAGGGTATCCTAGTTGGATACTCAGAGGTGTCCAAAGCCTATCGCATCTACATTCCACCACTTAGGAGAGTGGTGGTGAGAAGAGATGTCATATTTGAGGAGGATAGGGATTTTCAAAGATCTCTTGATTCGAGACTCATATTTGAGGATGATGCAGAGGCACTGATTGATGTATCAGAGGGAGCACAGCCTCAGGTTTCAGGTACACCAGTATCAGGGGTGACAGGGTCACCATGCACAAATTCAGGGTCATAGTCATAGCATGTTCACTCAGAGGGGGCACAGACTTCAGGTTCTCATAATGTTGAGATGAGTCCTAAGGCAGTCACTCTTGGGAAGAGAGACCTTACTTCTTTGTTGACCACTTCAGGAAAGAGGAGACCTAGATGGTTTCAGAAGACCCTGAAGGAGGCCAGAGAGAATGTAGGGGAGCCCAAGATCCAAGTCAGAGAGAGAATACCTCTAGTCAGATTGGAAGCATATTTGGAACTAGTGACGTGTATCAAGGCTACTAAGCCACATAAATTTGCACAGGAAGTGGACCAACAGGTCTGGAGAGAGGCCATGGTAGAGGAGAATGACTCCATTTTTCATAATGATGTTTGGGAGGTGGTTCTGAGGCCAGTGGGGAAGTCAGTCGTGACTTCCAGGTGGTTGTACAAAACCAAGTATGCTGCAAATGGAAACATAGAGAAACACAAGGCCCGTTTTGTGGCACGAGGCTTCTCTCAGATTGAGGGAGTCAATTATGACGAGACCTTCGCACCAATTGCGAAATACACCTCCATCAGGAGTATCATTTCCATAGAAGTAGATTTGGGTTGGAGAATTCACCAGATGGATGTGAAGACCGCATTTATGAATGGTTTTATTGATGAGGAGTTGTACATAGAAAAACCATAGGGATTTGACATGAGTGACAAGGAGACTCACGTGTATCTTTTGAGAAAGGAACTTTATGGTCTTAAGCAAGCTCCTCGAGCTTGGTATTCACACATAGACACATACTTGCTTCAGATGGGCTTTGAGAAGAGAGATGTTGATCCTAACCTCTACTACATCATTAGAGGTGAGGACACGCTCATTCTTATTTTATATGTGGATGACTTGTTCATCACTGGAGCCGAGGATCTCATAGTTGAGTGCAAGTTGGGACTTGCATCAAAGTTTGAGATGAGTGATATTGGATTGATGCACTACTTTCTAGGTATGGAGGTATGGCAGGAGGAGGGTCACATATTTCTCAGGCAGGGGAAGTATGCAACAGATATTTTGAGAAGATTTCATATGGAGGACTGTCAACCCATGTCTACACCCATGATTACCAACTGGAAGAATCTTAGTGCTTCAGATAGCCAATTGGTAGATGCCACAATTTATAGGTAGTTGATCGGTTTACTCATGTATCTAGTTAACACCAGACCAAATATTTGTTTTTCCATGAACACTCTCAGCCAACATATGGTAGAGTCGAGGAGTGTTCACAGGATAGGGGAAAAACATGTTTTGAGGTACATTTATGGGACAGTTGATTATGGCCTAGACTATATCAAAGGTGATGGAGTCAGTTTGGTTGGCTACACAAACTCATACTGGGTAGGATGTTCTACTGACAGAAAAATCACCTCAGGGTGTTGCTTTGGTTTGGGCTCAGGACTTGTTTCTTGGTTCAATCGGAAGCAGAAGTCAGTTGCTTTGAGTTCGGCCGAGGCAGATTACATGGCGGCCAGTCAGGCCAGTTGTGAGGCCATTTGGCTTCTTAATATGTTGGTTGGATTGTTTGGTCAGGAGATGCCACCAACTGTCATACACTGTGATAATCAGAGTTGCATTAAACTCTCTGATAATCCAGTGTTTCATGATCGGTCGAAGCACATTGAGATCAGGTACCACTTCATCTTTGATTGGGTTTAGAGAGATGCAGTTTAGTTGCAGTATATATCGACTCACGACCAGGTTGCAGATATACTCACCAAGGCCATGCCAAGGGGAAAACATGTCTACTTCAGAGACAAGATGGGCTTGGTGAGGAACACCTTCTTTGGTAAGAAGGAGTGTTGAGATTATGTACCTCGGGAGGTGTTCCCCATGTGTTTTTGTCTCCTAAACACATGTGGGAAATACTATGTACTTTGTGCCTTGTACTTTATGTCTAATTTCACTTTGACCTAGGATTTTTAAGTCAAAAGTGAAATTTTGTCATTTATGCCTAAAATGACTATTAATTCACTTTGTGGGGAATTAGAGACATAAAGTGAACTTAGGGAACTTAACCCAAAGTGAGTTTTTGAGTGAGATTATTTTGGAGAGATCTCAACCTTTGATTAGATGGGAGATGGGATGATATCAGCCATCCATATCTTAGGTTTCCTTATGGAGTTTCAAGAGGGGCGCAAAGGAGGAAGGAGAGCTCATTCACTCATTTGCTCACTTGGAGAGTTTGAGAGAGAGATTGGATATGAGGTTTGTTGCATGAGGTGAGGCTATCTTGGGCACATGCTTTCATGGAGAGAAGCATCTAGCTTGGAGCCTTGTTTACTTATTGAGGAGCTTCCAATGTTGAGGAGGGTGCATCAACAATGGGGAGGTCTTACACCTATGAAATTGCAATGGGATCAGTTTCAGAGGGAGGTGACACATCAGTACCAGATTACTGTGGAGGGGTTTTCCTTCAGATCTCACAGTTTGCATCTGCAGCAGATTCAGTGGATTTGGGTGCATTTATGAGGGGCACACCTTCCTAGGGCACACCTTCTACATTTGGACTTGTGTTTCAGCTTGGAACAAGGTATTATTGCATTAGGTTCATCTATATTTTGTACTTGTTGTATTCCACCATCTATTCTCCTCATATATAGACATATATTCCAAACTAGTTTTTCCTGGGGGGTTTTATCCAAGGTCATGTTGACCAAAAATACCTGTGTACAAATTTATGTGTGTTAGTCTTTTAGATATGCTTACTTTAACCTGTAAATATCTCTAGGTGTGTTGTATTTATTTTTGTATGCATGTGCTAACTCTTGGTTACTAAAACTACATGCTAGAGCACCTAAAATTGCAAATACAACTGTAACAAATCAGCAAGAAGCCACTGAACGGTTTGTTGTCCTAAAACAACAACAAACCATTGTTAGACAGTTGAAACTTAGAGCCAAATTGAGGTCAAAGACAAACCCAGTTGGTAGCTTGATAGGACCTAGAAAATCTTCAGTTGTTGGTGAGACTTGAACCCTGAATGGGGCATTAACAACACCCCGACGTTCACTGACCAAGTAAGCCCTTGTTGACATTCCCACATAACATTTCACCTAATTCACTGACTCAAATGTGCTTTATACATAATAAATCTAATGTTAACGAATTTTTTATTACAAAATCTTATACTACAACTTTTTACGCCCCACAAAATGTCTTAAGAAGAGTCTTAAATCCCGTTTTGCCAAAGTGGAATGTCAAAGCCATTAAGTGGAGAAGAGCTACAAAACTTGAAGTAGAGCCAATAATTTGTAATGCTCCTAGCATGAAAATACAAGGTAGGAAGGGTTGTTGCCTAACCACTTAACGACACCAATTGCTCTTAATATAAGAGGACCTTGTCATACAAAACATTTGGAAGGCCTTTGGAGAGCTGCAAGTTTCTTTTGAAATGGAGCGAGGCTGAATTTAGATCTTGTATTTTTTTAATGACCTATTGATCTAGTTGACTCCAATCACTACCCAAAATGGAAAACCTCTAGGAAAATCCACTAGTTTAATGATTTACGATGCTTCCAGATAGAACTAAGAGCCAGGTTGCACCTTGGAAACATGAACAATGTTGTCTTGGGTAGGATTAAAACAATTAGACTTCCATAAGAGATTAATAGTGGATAGATGTAAGATCCGGGTTGCACCTTGCAAACATGGTCAAGGTTGTCTTGGATAGGATTAAAGATTTGATACCGACCACTCTTAGCATCAAACTTGGCATCTCCAATTCAACTTTTTGAGGATTTAGTCCTTCTAAGTGGACCATTGGATGAGATTAAGTATCAGAGACCTATTTACTTATGTACTATTAGAATAAGATCACATTTGAGATGTTAGCAAAGAGGGATAGTGCATTTATGTATGAACTCATTTCTTTAAATAGACGTGTTTTTATTCTAGACGGAAAAATATTGGATAGTGTTATAGTGGTTGGAGAAGCTTTCCATATGGTCCATGTCAAGAAGTTGTTAAGAATTGACGCAACCAGCTGTAGGAAGCTACAAAAATCATAGCACATGACAGAAGATTGCTAAAATCCAACATACATCATACCATACAAAACCATAACAAAGGAGCTAATGATGATTTAAAATTCAAATCAACTTTGCAATAAACAGATTTCACAAAGGTATTCCCTTACAACCAACAACCCCAACCAATCCAAACCTATCAATTTTCTCCTCTTATTCCTATGAGAAATCATCTATATATAGTTGGAGGTAATTTTTTCCGAACTTAGAATTTTCTGGTTTTATACTCTAGTTATTTTCTATTATGACATTTAGTTCCAATTTATTGAAGTGTAGGGCACTGCCATTCTCATCCTAATCTACATTCACTATAGTTACCAAATAGTTGTTTACTCCTATCTTATCTTCACACAATTTCTTATTCACATTTATCCAAGTGTGTTGATGCACTTGTTTACTCTCAATTTGTAAAGTGTGCACATGCAACTTGAACTCAAAACTCAAAACCAACTTGCTTTCACTGTCAAATCTGCTCCTGCATCATTTTCCCTTTACAAAACATTTTGAACCTCCAAGTTCAAATTCATTGGGTGTATTTGATTTATTTATTTTCCTTCATCGATCAAACCATTTCACACAGCACATCATATGTCAAATCACCACATTTTTGCTATCATCAACAACGTGTAACAAACTACCACATGCATGAAAAATCATCTTTGCTTCCTTGATGACCTTCTTCACAAATTCCTTCGACAATCTAGTTACCCTCTCATATTGAAGCTGCTTACTCCAAATGACCACTTTGTTGATTTCACAGCCCCCTATGTGCACTCTCTCCACTCTTGGAAAATCCAATTTTGCCATTGTAATCCACCATTCTATAATTCTCTCCCATCCTCTCATCCAATTCATCAAATCCCCCTTCCAAGAAGCATGAAAATTGACAGAAAAACTAAAAGTTGACCGATTAAACTTAACGCTCACCTTGGTTCTATTTTCAAAAGGCCAATCAGCAATGGCCCTTGCATTATTTTCATCCACACTCTATTATGCTACATCAACAATGAATTTCTGCTCCATGAGAGAAATCCTGGTTGGAACTTCTAATTCAACCTCTACTTCATCTTCTTCAACTTCTTTCCCACAAGCCTTTGCATTCCCATTCTCCATCTCAGACTCTTCACTTTCATCTTTTACAATATCCCTTCTCCTTGCATTCATCTTCTTCCA